>DWHO01001267.1:0-16008 GCA_018247575.1 Eurytides lysithous rurik
GGTGTATGTCCGCGTAAAATTTATGTATGTAAAACGCCCCTATAACACAAGATATTTCTATCTTACAATAGGGGTAATGTTTTTTTAAAAAATACAAATACAAACCAACCCAATACCAGCTTCTTCTATTTGACCGCATACAACGTAGAGCTGATCAAATCGTCGACGACCGGGTCCTTTACGATCGGCTTGATTCTTTGGCCTTATGCAGAGACGTTTCGTCTCTATGTGTATTATATAGAATATACCACGGGGATATATACTCAGAGGAATTGTTCGGATTAATAAGAGCTTCTGAGTTCTGCTACCGTAATACGCGACAAACTATACCATAAATATCACCTAGATGGCTGGTATTCCACCACCGTGCGCTTTTCGCGAAATTTCCTGCCACGAACCACGAGCTTGTGGAATGGATCGCCAGCGATATTTCCGGACCAATACGACTTAAGGTCCTTTAAGAAGAGAGCTTATTCCCATCTTAAAGGCCGGCAACGCATTTGGAAGTCCTTTGACCTTGTGAATGTCCATAGGCAGCGGTGATCGCCTACCATCAGGTGAGCCGCTTGCTCATTTGCCCCTTAATCCATAAAAAAGTGTACTATAGTGAACTTACAACTTAAATACCCTTTTCCAACACTTTTTAAAATAAACATTATGAATTCAATACATAAGTGAATTTGAACAGCACTGTTAATGTCATTTTAAAACGAATTCTTTTAATATTTTGGTTTTGCTTTTGGTTTATTGGCAAATATTAGAAAAAAAACCTACAAATCAATATAAAAGTGAAACTTCAACGATCTTAATAATATGACTAAGTCAAAATTCACCTGGTAAAATTACCTTCTCTCAAACGTAGGAAATAAAGGAGTTAAAAATAGAAATTAATGATAAAGTTTAACGAAAAACCAACCTATGATTTTTGATTTTTTTTATTAATAAACCAAAAACAGGCAAGAACAACCTAAAACTGCATCAAATTTTCTCGTGATCTACGGAGGTAAAAAGCAGAATATAAATAACTTTCAAAGGATATAAACGGTCGATATTTTTACAGAAATAATATTGCGGAAGCAGTGACGGAATTCACAAAGATATTTTATAAGTTACATATTTTAATCAACAGAAAAAATATGGAATGCCTTAATGGTAATGATCCATTCACACCAAATCTGAACCAAGAGCGCAACTTCGGAACCACTTTCCACCAAAGCAGCGAGGCCATATCGGACTATTATGAGGGTGCGGTGATCCTTGTTACTGGAGGAACTGGTTTCGTTGGGAAAGCCCTTCTCGAGAAGCTCCTAAGGAGCTGCGCTGGAATCGAGACGATTTACGTTCTGATGAGGCCAAAGAGAGGGTTGACCGTAGAACAAAGGTATAAGGAACTGCTGAAAAATCAGGTATGATAATTTGCTAAACACCATTTGCTGGTTCGTATGCTTTAAATTTCTCAAACCTTTACGATATTACGACAAGCTTAACTGTTGCTAGAAGAAGCGTTTTGAATTTAAATTGTTGACCTTGTATTACTCCAATTGTAGATAGGGTTTACTGAAATTTTTAAAATTGAAAAAAAAAACTTTGCACTTATCGACCCAGTCGATTCGAAAATTTACATTGCGACTTTTTCTACTCTGCAACCGTAACAGGTGTTTGATCGCATCCGAGCCCGATGGCCGGAGAGGCTCAGCAAGCTGTTTCCCATCACGGGTGATGTGTCAGCTCCCAATTTGGGCGTCAGCGCCGAGCAAAGGGAGCTGCTGAGGACTGTGACCACCGTTTTCCATTCAGCGGCGACGGTGAAGTTCACTGACCCCCTCCAAGCAGCGACGGCGCTTAATGTCCAAGGCACGGCGTACCTCCTTAAGCTGGCTTCCGATATGCCCCATCTAAAGGTATTCCGGTGTTTATGAGGTTTTCTATCTAGTTTGATAACCCTTATCGAGCCGTCACATTATAATAGCCAAATGAATTAGATAACAGAGGCCCGTAATTGACAACTATTAGAATAAAGTATCTCTGGGGTCATTTCGCGTTGCCAAATATTCTATCCCCAAGCAATAATGTGTCAGCCTTTACTGTTTACCGGTTTTGTAAGGCAACGTGACCAACATAACTACTGGGCATTAAGATGTAACATCTTAAATCTGTGGATGATGAGCCCAGCATAGGGCCCACCGGGTTTCGTATAGTGTCATATTGTTATGTGCATTCGTGTTTCTTGCTATTAGATTGTGCGTCCTTGCGTACCCATCATTTTCTTGTTTCTTATAAAAAAAGTTATGAGTAGTAGCTTCTGCTCCCAATCGTCTAATAAAAGTGTTAAAGGCCAATGTAACATTGGTATTTTCTTAAGTAGGAAAAGTGAAAATCTCGAAGAAAAAAATTATAAAGTCCTACTCCTTTCTCAGGCTCTAGTTCACGTATCAACGGCATACAGCAACGCACCAAGAAGTCACATCGAGGAGAGAGTCTACTCGCCTCCCTACGATCCCGACAGTATTATTCGCTGCGCTAAAATGCTCCCACCGGAAACCGTGGATGTCATAGCTGAGACGTTGCAGGTACAACAGATAGAAAATCACAGATATTGCAAATATTGTGGATTGGCATTCACACGTCTCAGAGTTTTTAGTTATGCTGGTTTTATCAAATAATTCTTGTTTATCGATGAGCAGGTCAGAAATCAACATTTGTGATTGTAAAATGTCTGTTGACAGTGTTAGTTGACCGGGATTAGAAACAGAATACATCCTAGTATTTGAATTAAAAGCTTGAGTTCGAAGATAACATGATCCAATCCTAAATCGACCTTTTTTAAAATGTGAAAAAATAACAATGGTGAGTCCGTTCTACTCATCGACGTAATCAAACTGTGATGATCCTAGGGTTCCAGCAAGTTCCCAATTCATTTTCCGCATTAGTCGCACTAATCTCTATCTCTTTTACTCCCATTCTCATCTTCACTAGATTTTTACTTCTATTTCACAATTTTCATTGATTAGAAAATAGAGAATGGATTTAAAGTAAATTTTATTTCCATTTTATCTTCGTGTATCAAATCTGTGTTCTTTTTACAAGAGTTGAGGAAACAACATATATTTCTATTACGATAAATTTTTATTTTATTTATACTTTTTTGCACAGAGCATCATCGAATCCGTTCCTGACTTTCCAAATAAAATTGAATGCTTCTGAACAAAGTCAGACATACAAGAAAAGAACGTTTCAAATATGCTCTTTAATGAACTTTGTGAATAATTTTTTGTTACAGGGTGAACATCCCAACCCTTATACTTTGACTAAGGCCCTCGCTGAATCCATCGTTTACAGCCATACAAATTTGCCTGTCTGCATAATTAGACCATCCATAGGTAAGTCTATTAATATATTAATATTACAGGCTCTTTTATGAAATAAAATGAAACATAAAACACTTCGTGTGCCAAGTGGTATTTTAACCACATACGAACAACGCCACGGTAGTGTATTACTGCTTGACATTATAACTGACGATAGATTTTAGCTGAACTCAGCGAAATAGTTTTAACACGTACAACACCAATTTTATTTTTAATTATTTTTAATAACTTGTAACAGAAACAGCACACTTGTGAAAGAACATATATAACTGTAAAAACACCAATTTAATTCCAATAACATACAAAATACTAAATGGCCAGTTACTTTATTACGTCTCTTCGTTATATATTTTATTCATAAGAGCCAAAAAAAATTAAATGCGATAAATAACATCAGCAAGATAACCGATTCGACACAGATATGATATACAGTCAAAATATTATTGTGCAAAGCAAAGTGTTTCATTTTAGAGGGCATGTTTTTTTTTTCAAATCGTCAAGGTCAAAATTGATTTGAAGGTCAACATCATTACATGAATTGATACATTGCATTTCCACATAAAAGCACTTGGAACACCGATAACATTGCGAAGTTGATTTCAAACCCACTTTACGCGAATCGAAACATTTCTTAGCGACCATTCGTAATTTTGCAACGTAATTTCAGTCGCAAAATTGGCACAAGTGTTGCGAACTCGAAATTTGGAAATTACAAGTAAATAACAAATTGACTGGCGTATTGTGGCTGACGTACATTAACCATACATGCTTATTGTGTGATCTGTTTATAAGACTGATATCCAAGGCACTTCTAATGGTCTATTACAATAAGAACACACATTTGTAATATCATAAATGTCACATTCAAAAAACTATATTGTTCCATGAGTAAAAAGGTATAATCTTTATACCATCCTCCTTTATTTCCAATTTGGATCACTAGGTGATACAAAAAAGGGGGGGTTGGAAAAGAAAGGAGAAGGAAAAAGAGTGGGCCACCAGCCACCTTACTCACCGAACGAAACTTGGAAGCACAAATACTTCCACTTTATCCCTATCCTTTGCTAGGCCGTAGTACTTATCTGGCCCATTCAGCAACAGCGGAAGCTACCGCGTGGCTCTACCACCGTAAAAAGATATAATAAGAAAAGATAAAAAAATAACAAATTAAAAAAAATAGAACTAATGCAACGAAATAAATGTTTACAACCTGCATGTTGCCATAAAAGTTACTTCCATAAAATTATTTATAATAGATTATATAGGTTATACTAAAACGGCAAGGTCAGTTTGCAATAAAATTATTTATAATAGATTAACGATGTACGTTATATTAAAGCGACAAAATCTATTTGCCATCGTTCACTCCATAACCGAACCTTCGATAGAAATCGATAACAATGGAGGCGTCATTTTCACGACAGTCATTGTGCCGGTGTCTTTTCTCATAGCATTCATAAAATAATCATCAGGTCGTTATTGATCGTACAAGCATATGGCCGGTCTCACGTAAACTTTAATATTATAGTATACGTCACGATTGAAGAAAGTTTTCATCGAAGTTTTATTTAAGTAACAAAATTACGTCGCGGTATTAAAACGATATAATGCCATTATATGGCGCTATATGGTTTTTCTACCGAGAATTTTTATATAGCGTCTCTAAACATGCGATAATACGACTTGTCGTTTTATTAACTAATAATAATAATTAAGAAGTTTTTCGTACTGACTTCATATTTACACATTGTTAAAATGAAAGTAATTAACGCGTTTTAACCGATTTTAAATTCTCAGCTTTTTGAACCAGTCCTGTAACCATGGATTCTGTAAATTGTTCGAAAGTGGTAAATTTAAAAACAAAATAAGCGGAATAAAATCCGTAAGTTGAAATGAAACTATCATTTAAATAATAATTGTTTTCCTTGAATACTTATATATGTTTAAAAAGTTCTTCAATTGTTTCGTTGTAAATCTGTATAGTAAACGAATTGAAAGTAAAACTGATTTTAAAAAATTACCTGACTGATAAAGTTGAAAAACTCATCGATGTGACAAACATACAGATCAAGATTTAACATTTGAAGCGTTGCTATCAATTTGTATTTTTATGAAAAAGAATCCGTAATTTATTCTTTGAAGAAAGTGTATAATATGAATATTACACAAGATATATATATCCCGATATATCTCGCAAAGGGCAAAACGTTTTCAGAGAAAAAATCATGCCATCTTTCGAAACAAAAAAACAAAATAAAAATATTACTTTGTTCTTACCGTAGTTATTTAATAGAATCAATTTCATTATGATTGAAAATTAACACGGCGGAGGTTATACTAAGAAGCAGTTAAGTTGTGGCTGGCTTGGTTCTAATAGTTCTCCCCCGTTAATTAAAGAAAGCGATCATCGTCTATATATACATGTTTCATTGTAACATGGGAATCTGTACAATTCGTTTCGTTTAAAAAAAAAGAAAAACGCTGCTCCTATTGTAAGACCGAAATATCTTGTGTTATAAGGGCGTTTTACATATATAAATCTTACGCGGACATACACCCAGATCCGTAACAAATATTTGAAGTTAGTACAAATGTTTGCCCCGGGTTGGGAATCGAACCCACGACCTACGACGCCGAATCCAATGGCTTATCATCAGCGCTAAACGATCATCAAATATTTGATTTTGATATTATATTATAGAACTATGCTATGTTATTGTTTCAATTTCATTCCAAGGGTTAAAAATTAAAATTAGTAATGAGATTGTAGTAGTAAGATTGTTTTGTGGGGCTATGGTACTTATCAATAGTTGAGTAATGATAGTAAGTTGTAGTTTTTAGTAGCAGTACGTAGTAGTGATTTCGTAGAACCTCTTTGCGCCTAGCAATTCGTTTGTCTCCATGCGTTGCTTCATTATCTTTCCTATATAAAAACGACTACATAGAACTAAAGTTGTGTCGTAGAACAAATGAACGCGATCCTCACAATTATTTTAACACAATATACGAATATTTTTTACAGTCACCGCTGCATTTCAAGAGCCGTTCCCGGGCTGGATCGACAACGTCTATGGTGTTACGGGTTTGTGATTTTACAATTCATTACATATCTTGTTATTTACATACAACCAATTTTAAGATTTTGGAATATTTATATATAACTAATTTTAAGATTACATATATTATTCCTTAAGTGAAAGGCAGTAAGATAGTTTCGGCGGTTGCAAAGCTCGAGTGGTGCAATTAACAAATGCTAAGGTCGGAATTAAAAACGGTTTTGAACTCTTGATCTCTTAAACAGAACTCAACGAACAAAGTTTCTTTACTAGCGTGACCTTCCGTATACCTCACCCTAAAGCAATAAATGAACTGCAAACCCAATCTTATTGAATTTTACATTAACGGAAGTACTCGCATCATATTTGGGTAACAATTTTAACTACTGTTTACTTTAACTACTTTGTCAAATTGAAATTTCAGGTATCATCATGGAAATATCCCGCGGCACTTATCGTTCGGGGTATTGCCGCGAGAGGTATGTGGTCGACCTTGTGCCGGTGGATTTGGTCGTCAACAGCTGCATACTGGCAGCTTGGAGACAGGGGTCCAAACAGTGAGTGGATTACAAAACGAATTCACAACAATTACTTAATATAAAAAATATATAGCGTCGTATTCTGGTTACCAAGCTGAGGTTAATAATTCTATTGCTAAGAGTTCCTACTACTGAAAGGTTGACTATCTATATCGAATTATTGCATTATAAGATGCTTAGAAGTTAAGCCTATTTAGTTAGAAAAGCAACACATGTCTTGATGTTGTTGATGTTCTATTTGCCTCTAAATTCTTCTAATACTTCAATTTAGGCCATAAAATCCGTTAAAATCTACATTCGTTTACGTCAATCTTCAAGGTTATAATTGACAGCCTTTGCAATGTAGTATGTTAGCAGTATTGTATATAGTATCTTCGCAGTATAGCAAATACAAATCACTAGTGATATTTGCAGTACGCATAACAACTGATTTGTCATAGCCGAAAATTCCTGTTACTTTTGGTATTATTTCAGGAATTAAATAAAATGCCCCCAAATTGATATAACACTGTAAAATGTTACATTGAAAAATTTGTAAAAAATTTCGCCTGCTCTGCATTCGAAAACCATCTGGCTATTTCGAATTGACATAAAATATGAGTTTTGCTTATCACAAAATCGAACAATGTAATTTCTAGTCAAAACTTAAGCGTGTATCTAATTCTTCAGGCCTGGCCGCTGTCCAGTTTACAATGTAACGTCTGGTTCAATCAACCCACTCCAATGGGGCCAGTTTACTCGCCTCTGCATTAAATGGGCCATCGAAAACCCAACCAAGTAAGTCGTGTAGTAACACCGATTTATATCTTATTTTAATAATTGTAAACACAAGTTGGAAACTATCCAACACCTTCAAACCGTTGCGCTACCATGAACGTCTTAAACTGTGTAAATGCGGTATTTCAAGTTTAAAACAAAATGCGATTAAATAAGTATATAACTTAAGATTATCTGCACTTTGTTTATATCCGTTTAGTGATTGCGTGCCATCGCATCGCGGATCAACACAATAGATTTTTTCACTAATGAAAAACAATTTAAGATGTTTTCTGTAAAATCAATTTATTTAGTAACAATGTATCTCCGCCATACATATATATGTCAATATATCTTCATCCATTCGTGTATGTATAAAAATCTCCATAACATCTTTATCTGCAGGTATGTTATGTGGTATCCAAACTTTTCTTTCACCGAGTCTCGTTTCATGAACACTTTTTGGGAGATATCCTGCCATTTCTTGCCTGCATTCCTGTATGATATGCTACTTCGGGCACAAGGGAGGAAAGCCATGTAAGTATTTTATTTTACAGTATTTGGAATTGAACATCAATAAGACAATTGGCATTTCCTTTTGTCGGTTTTAGGAAAAATCACTCTTTCCACTTATTTTACCTACGACGTAAATATACCAATACGAACGTCTTGAAATATTTTCTTTTGCTCTTTATTTTGTTATACCTACTAATTGCTAAAAAGTCTTATATTGTGCAACCTCACTCGATTGGATTGATCGGATAAAGGCGTCCAATAACGACCCTTTTGCTATTTTTTCTAACAAAGGCAACTTTAATTATCGAAGTTTTAATGTCTACAGTATGATGAAACTCGCACGGCGATTCAAGATGGCCGCCGCGACCGGCGAATACTTCGCAAATCACGAATGGCAGTTCGGTATATCGGAACTGACAGCACTTCACGCCGAAGCCAGCTCCGCCAGCGACTCAAGCGCTTTCCCGCATTGGCCAGCGCAGTTCAACTGGGACGCGTACATTGGTGCCTACATGCTTGGCATTAGACGATTCATTCTGAAAGACAGCGTTGAATCGCTGCCACATGCGAGAACCAAACTCAAGAGGTAACGACTTTTTAAATGAACATTTTACGTTGTATAATGGGGGGAATTGGGAGTAGCCGTAATTAACATATAGCCCTTGCCAAATCAACGCAATAATCTATAGAAGGAGGGTAGTACAATACTCCAAGGATCAAGAGATGCGAAAACAATTTTGTAAGCGATAGATTCGTAAAAGTAAATTGCAACTCCTGCGCCCCTCTTTCCGTTACAATCATTACGAATGAATGTAAAGCTTGGTAGTAGAAACGAGGTCGAATGAAATAACGGCTTTAACCAACTCTCGGATACTGATAGCATGTAAACAAGTAGACGAAAACGATCAAATAAACTCCGATTAATAACCGATCTGAAAATACTCTGTGCGTGGATACGGCAAGTATAAAACGTATGCCCTATTACGTTCAGTTTGGAAAGCTGATGTTTTCAGCATAATTTCTGTGCAAAGGGTTACAATAACTCACTCTGGGCGATGATGATGTATTCATCTGGTTCAAATTTTTTGTTTATTGTGATGTGTTGAACAGGTTGTTATTATTTATTGTTTATTGTTAAACATTTGCCTATGGCGCAGGGTATGCTTTACACACGAGCGCAGCGGTGTTAGGGGGCGCAGGCCACGACACTTTAAATATTATATACCAATCCAATTTTGTACCGCGCGCTTCCTAGAGGGCGCTAGGGTAATGATTGCACACGGACATAAGAATTTAAATAAGAATAAGCTTGTAACATCAGGTTTCGTCTCCAAAAGGTTAAAAAATCCTTCATGGGCTCGAGTATACGCATATATAATAAAATTCCACAAGATGTCCTGGATCTGCCATTTGAGCGTTTTAAAACTAAAATTAGAAATAATCTATTACATAAGTCTTATTATACTGTCCTAGAGCTTCTGGTGGACCAAAATGCGTTGAATATAGTTGATTGACTTGTATGTGGGATGGATATTATTGTATTAAGGTGATACTGTGACGACATTTTAAAAGAGTTTCTCGCCGGCTCTTCTCAGCAGAACTGCATTCCGAACCGGTGGTAGCTTTCTCACGAACTGAGATGTAAGAATGATGATACATAAATGCTTGTAAAGGCCTATTTGAATAAAATATTTTGATTTGATTTGGATGCCACGTGGGCTGGAGAGGACTCTGGCTGTGAAAGTGTTTACCACCAAATAGCCAACTTGTCCGGTCACTAAATTTCCTAAAAACGTATAACGTTTTTAGGAAATTTAGTACCGATTTAGACCGTAATTATATAACATTTCGACGCTGGAAAGTAAAAACGTAGTAAATGACACATGGAGCCATTTTTTTTAATGATATTGTTAAAATCAGTGTATTAAACCAAGTCGATTGGTGTATGTCTGGTGGAAAAATGTTGGTTTTTCTGGTTACTACTTTTTTGCTTTCCATAAAGATAAACCCGCAAGCATGACAATATGAATCTTTTAGTGGTAAAATAATTTCTTCCGTTTACTTCCGTTTCCTCTTTATTACCAAACGAATTTACTATGTTTATTTATTTATTAACTTTACTTAATTTTATTAACCTTTTTTAATATGGATGGATGCAACAATATTTATCATAAAAATATTTTATATACTTTTTTATAAACTTTTAATACACATAACATGTAACTTTAGATTATTAATTATAAACTGTCCTTGTTTCCCACAGATTATATTGGGTGCACAGAATTTTCCAGGCTGCGACAGGATACTATCTTTTCAGACTCATAGCTGGCCGTTTACGATAGATTTAGTAAAGGCTTAGCATAATACTAAAAAGTAATAATGTAATAAATGCCGTAAATTTAAACTAGAGCAATTTATGTTGTTAGTTATAAGAGTGACCGAAATAAGACTTAGATTTCATGGTTTATTAACTTTAATAGAAAAAGGTATCTATTTTTTCCTTAACGAAGTTACAGTATCTGTTTTCTTCCTGCCTACATCGTGATACAAAAAAAAGGTTCCGTTAAAATAAAGCCTATCAGAAATATAATCTTCCTTTCAAAAAAAAATATCATTCAGAAGCTAGGCAATACTCAGCTGAGTTAAGATGTATGATTAAAACTTGATCAGAAATATACATGAGTTAATAATAAACTGCACGCAAACAACATTCAAATTTGTAATTTCATAAGAATATGCAATCATCTACTAGCACAATTCGTTTATATTTCAACTAGCATATTGAAAGTTAAGAACGGAACAAGAATATGTAAATTATATTATGCTCTGACAGTCTACTAGGTAACTCATATGAATAAATGTACTACATACATATGTATGTATGTTATGTTCATGACGTGTCATTTTTATACAATACGAATAAAGGGAACTAAATAATCGTTAACTTTAAAATAAAACGACCATGAAATTAGAAAATTTAAAAAACTTGTCACTCTGGTAAAATTCCAATACTACATGAGCTCTAAGAAAACCGATGTTAACGGACGAGTTATCAAATAAGTTATTAGAGACGCGAATTTGTACTTACCTCTTATACCTGACGATATTCGTTAGCTATCCGCATAATTTATAAGTACCAAATACAATTAATTTAATAATTTTATCTTTATATACCATTATCTATAATAAAACATTCACCTTGAATGTACGGGGACCATGTCGGGGATAATATGATTGCAACGAATCAGTAATAAATAAACAATCAATAAATACCCTTTATGTAACCACAAATATCATTTGAAGTAATGATTCTGGTGACGTGTTGTTGTGCAAGGGAATAACATGTATAGAAATAAAATATATTTGCCCAATTTGTGTGTGTTTTTTTTTAATTGAGTGACAAAACTATCAACCCGACCAATGTTAGTCCAAACACAGAAAGTGCCTCACAGTGTTTGAATGCACGACCTGTCCGAGTTTTTGCCTGCTTTGTCAATCATTGCGTTCATTGGCCGTAGATACAAAATTGTATTTTTTATGGACTAGGCTGAAACGAGCAAGCGGCTCACCTGATGGTAAGTGATCACCGCCGCCCATGGACATTTGCAACATTACAGTGCTTGCAAATGCGTTGCCAGCTTTTAAAGGGGGGAATTTTTAAAAAAGATAGGGAGGAGGAGAGAGGGAGCGGAAGGGGGAGGGGATAGAGGAAGAGATAGGTAAAGGAGTGAGAGAAGAGGTTGGGCCACCGGCCACTTCACTCAACGGACGAACGGACTCGAACGGACTCGAAGTAAATTTAAACAAATTGTTTATATTTGCAAGAAATAAAATGGAGCCAAAACTCGTTCTTAGGTGTAACACTAATACGTATGATTCAGAATATTTCAATAATATTTTCGAACGGAACGAAATAAGTTGTTTGAATAATTTAAAGAAATATTATAAGAAAACTGTATCAAAGAAGGAAACGTAAGGTGAAGAAAAGAAAATACGAGAGTCAGGAAAGTACAAAAATTTTATTAAAAAAAAAATACTGATACAATTTATTGCTAACAATTTGTGTTAGTTTATTTTTTATGTGAGTCGTCACAACTTTATACATTTTTATATGACTCATCTGCCATATGTACTTGAATTACAAATTAAATTTTTTATAAAACAACTGTCAAAAGTTTATAGATATAGGTATTCTTAGGGTCACTATTTAACAGCCCTAAATTTATAAAATAAAAAAACCCAACCTTTCGAATACAAAGTCGTAACGTAATCTATCAAACACTAAACGATAATAGTAAATTATTTACACTATATCATACAATTCTCGTTAAAACTAGAATACTATTAAAGGTAGAATTGAAATATATATACTTACATATAAATATATAGCGTTTACATCTGCGTGTTATATGCTAAAACGGATGGAGTGTCTTTATAGCCAACGGCGTAAGTAAAGAAGGAGGAACACCATCCGCTCACCCAGTAAAAGATCAGGCCCCAGAACAAAAATCGAACAACCAAATCCACCATCCACATGCTGCAATGACAAAAAAAAACATTTATTAGGATATATATACGAGTAGGGTGTAATTTGATTAAGAATGGCCCGTTGTTGTAGTGGTTAGTGCTCCTGAGTGTAAAGCGATAGGTTGTGGGTTCAATTCGCACAAAGGGCAAAATATTTACGGGATAAGAAAAGGTTCTGTATCTGGATGCTAATCATCTATATTAGTATGCATTTAAAATATATAACTCTATATCAGTTGCTCAGTTATCATACAGACTCTGTCTAGTTTGAGATCAGACAATGTGTGATCAGAAAGAAGGGGAGGGAGGGGTATGGGCCACCGGCCACCTCACTCGACGGACGAAACGTGGAAGCAAAAATACTTTCACTTTACGCCGATTTTCTGTGAGATCGTGGTGCTTATCCGGTCTCAACCGACCCATTCAGCAGCGGAACCAAGTGGCTGTACCACCGTAAAGATTTCAATTATTCAATGATAAAAATGATTAAGTCTAAAAATTAAATAATTTAAAACCACCATCGATGATTTAGCACCGTTGCGAAGAATATGTGGCAAATGTAAATTATTAAGGGGAGTTTAGATCAGTCATAGCTAGTGTGAACGAATCATTTAAATTGAGAAAATAATATCATGGGACATCTCACACATAGCCATCCGATCCCAAACTAGGCAGAGCTCGTACTATGGAACTATGGTGATCAGACAACTGATATACATACTTATTTATTTTAAATATACACTTATAAAGATAATTAACACCCAGACTCAGAACAAATATCTCTGCTCATCGCACAAATATTTTGTCTTGGGTGGGAATCGAACCCACGACCTTTGGCTTTGCAGTCAGGAGCACTAACCACTACACCAACGTATCAGTCAAATAAAATGTAACTTACATCGTCATGTGCCTCCTGGCTGCGGGCAAGGTATCGTCGTACTCCTTTAGGATGAATTTTCGAGCGGCCCTGATGCAATCCTCGAAATATTGGGGTATGTCCAGACCTAAAACGAGTGTAATACTAAAGTCAACAGTCACCACGGTCAAACGTATTCAAAATCCCGTATGTACCCTACGTTTCAGACATTAGAACTATATATTCTAATGCCTGATACGAGAAAGTTATGGTATCTACATTAGGAATTTAATTTAGGGCCGTTTAACTCTTGCAATAAAAATAAAACAGAATACGTATATTTTAGATTTATCATTTTTTTAAAGATTGTAAGATAATATCACAACACACATTCTTGTAGACTATATGTCTGCATGCATGTAAAAATTGCTAGCATAACTATTCCACATTATGCAAACTCTTCGTGGCAATATTTAAAATTTCCAATAAGAAAAAGATCCAATCTTGAAAACATAATAAGTATTTTTATAACCATGATAGACAACTATGTTTTATAAACCGGCAGTTTTTATGTCCAGTGTATTTCGAAACGAATGAAATAAATGAATGAATAAATGAAGACGGAAAATCTCATGAATGAATTGAGATATGAATATGTGGATGAACGAGTAGGAGAGGATGGATGGTTTTGTGGATGAGTGAAAATAGACATTTGCACACATGGTCTTTGAAAGATAGCGACGTTCTTACCAATTGCATCGACCTTATAATCTCTCCTCTCCCTGGTGTTCAGCCTCTGTCGTACCGTTTGAGCGATGTCAGATTTGAAATCCCACTGGTTGTTCGTGTAATATTCAAACACGTCGAAACCTTTACTGATACGGCGGTGGACGCGCATTAATCTAGAGAACGTGAAAATTGAGAATTGTATTAACACGTTGACGTCCAACTATGAGACATCTTGTAGATTGCGTTCTTTTCTAGGACGCCAACTACGAGTTATCTCGTCCTTTGTTTGCTTGTCATCTTTGTGCTGTTGCGATTAAAATTCGAAATATATCAGTGCTAATATCGATAGATTACTTCCGTAAGAAAAACAATAAAGTTATTATAAACTCTTTTCTTCTTTTTGGTGATAACTATGCACTAAAATTAGAGTTTATAATGACAATATGGTTAAACCAAATTGTGATTTTGGGCCAGATGTGTGAAAATTGCCGTGGCGGTAAGTAAATTTGTATAACAAACTATTCTAAATAGGTCATCTATATGTGCCCATAATTATAAAACTGGTCTAAGGCAAAACGAAAAAAAAATGAGTTTATCCTTTATCTCACACCACATTATTTTAAACTAGATTTATTCAATGTAACTTTTACAATGTCGTCAAAAATTAACCATATAGAAGCTGGACAGTAATTTTTAAATATTCTTACTATCTATTTATACTTACACAGTATTTGGTTACTTACACTGGTTTATAGCCGAGGCAATAGAGCAACGTGTCGACTATTAAGGCTGGGATCCAATGAAAGAATAAAGCACAAATATTATGATAAAGTCGAGAATGCTTCATTGATCCACCAGGATACCTGAAAGTGTATTAAATGAAATAATAAACTCGTTAGTTTTTTTATTGCTTTATTGGTGAAACGAAAGCTTTTGTTAAATCAAACCAGATTACGGACTTTAACTGTCTGTTCCATTACCATTGCTCTTTTTCTAAAAAGATATGACAATACGTACAAGCCGTAAGGCCGACGGCAAGCTATTTACTTGCCCATAGCAAAACTACACAATTATCTGAGCGACGCGAGACAAAATTGATTGTGCAATACGCTAGTCACCCAATGGTGTTTGATAGTATATCTCCGTTAAAGGAGCGTAATAACTTAAAGCATCACATAAATGTTGATAGGTGGTTAGCCTACTTTACGAATGGGTTAGTAACCACCTTACCTTACAAGAAAAGAGCATGAGCTCGATTAATTTGACTCGATGACGATACGTCCGAACAGTGCTTGTTATAAACAATTTAAAACTCTGTTTATCTGAATGTTGTGCTTATCACTCTGTAATAGAATACGATAAATCTGTACAATTAGCAAAGTTTCTGGAGTTATTTTCCTTTCAACCGGAATGTAGTAGAAGGCCTGCTTAGAGTTTTTCAAAAAGATGCTGATTATATTCTGATACTTTCCCAAGCAGACTACAAAAGAAATTTACCACTGACTTGATGTTAAATAATCTATCCCCAAAATAAATGTCACAGAAATTCTATATTAGACTAGGTTGTTGCTGATGATGATGATGATGATGTCCTCCCAACCGAATCCGGCCACGGCGGCCAATCTACAAGAGATCAGCCAAGTGCGCAGGATATATTATAG
>DWHO01001268.1:0-16007 GCA_018247575.1 Eurytides lysithous rurik
ATTGAGATTTATAAATTTTACTCCTTAGTAGGGCAAGCCGGGCTTTTGGGCTTGTATGGTAGTACCGCCACTGCTCGAAGGTGTTTCGTAATGGGAGGCAGACGTGAAAGCGCTCGTAAGCGATTAAAACGTTCACCCCCGCGACTCAATCTAAGCGCATCACATCGCCCTTTCCGAACCGTGGCTCGTTACTTCCCGAAATATAACCTCCATTGAGGCCATAAATAATCTAACGGCGCGCATATTTCATAACAAGCGGGGTAAAGGGAAAAAAAATAACACATAAAAATTTTCTTTGCCCCGCGCCTCTAATGTCGCGGCGCGTTTCCATTGGTCGGCACGTCATGACGTACCGTGTTCAATTATTCTCGTGATCAATAGTTTTTCGCCGCCTTGAACGGCAGAAAGTTTATAGTTTTAATTTATCTAAAACATGCTCACATAATTATGTATATTGTAATTTAAAGTTCGAAATTGCAGCAATTATTTCTTCAAACATTACACATTAATGAATGAAGTAATTTAATGAATTTGCAGCATTTATGTTCACGGTAGACATACAACCAAAAAACTCGATATTGTAAAACACACATCCACTAAACATTGGATAAGAAAGAGAAATGCATTGTTATCACGTGGAAGAATACCGTGGTGCAATGGAGCCCCGCGCCTAGTGCGTTCCTCGCATAGATTTTTGCATTATTTCAGTATGCAAATGCCGATTGCGATAGCGAGTCACTGTAGGAGCAATTTAAATTATTTTTTATGGCACTCGAGTGTATTGAGAGTTGGCCAAGTATCGTCGGCAGGCATCGGGATCGCTTCAGACGTTCCCGGGCGTAAATTTCGAACGGAGGCGAATTTGAATTTTTAATGCCCTTCCCCGTCTTATCTTTTAAAAGACACGGGCGGTTGGAGTTACTGGCATGCAGTGATGGCCCATACCAACTTTATGACAAACCAATTGATGTTGTTATAAATAACAATATATCATAAATGTAACCGCCACATAATTAAAAAAAAATTAATATTAATACCATGTAATATCGAATTAGAGAAGAAAAGTCGTTACCAATTAACAATAAAATGTATACGCGATAATTTGTAAAACAATTATATAACTCATATTAAATACGTATATGTACCAAAACGCTTAAGCAAATAAATCTCAAGTAATCTTAATACTCCACAAACATATGCAAACAATAAAAGTGACCACAGATTACTTATCTTGTACTTACACCGATCGAAATGAGAAAAGTGCAATAAAAAACGTTATTGATGAAGGAGCGGAAAATATTTAAAATTCGAATTTATTCAAAAAATAAACAATCCCCGAACACCTGAACCGGGCAGCGGTACGTTCGGAAACGAGATAGCAAGGGAAGAGGCAATAACCATTAAAAGCTCGCGGAGGGCCGTTCGGAAAGTTTTCTTTTCAATAACACGTCTAATATTCAAATTAGAAGCGGTAAAGCGTGCAATTCTTAGCGATATATCATCGGGGCTAATCAGATTTTTCCATCGCGCGTTTCGCGAAATGTTTCCCGAATTAAATAGGGTACGTAGCGACGTGAGGCGGGAGATAATTTAGTAGTTTCCTACCGGATTTATTCGCTTTTACGAGCGGGGTAATAATATCGCAATGCGCGTGCAGTTATCGCTATTAACGTAACGAAATTGTCAGCGTTTATCAAAATTCTATTCGAGAACATTTAGACGTTCGTCCGTCGTAACGTTCTTGTGAATAGACAAATAGACACCTGACGGAAGAAATACGATTCATGTGTCATGAGACACAAGCATTTTTAATTTATGGCACAGATCGGAAATAAACGACATAAATCAATGTCGTTTATTTGCTATTTGCAACGTTAGAAAAAAACTTGAATTTAAAAAAAAAAAAAAGTAACAATTATTGCCAAAGACAACGTCAAATTCAAATTAGTTTGACGTTAATTAGATAATATAAGGCTGAATGCGACTTTTGACCGTTGCCTTACTAATAAATGAAACGACAAAAACAATAACTATCGGCCGCTATCATATTTGGAGCGCGTTCTTAATTCGAACGCGCATTTGAATATCGAACGGAAGCGGATACGGTACTGATTCTAATTTCAAACGAAGTATCGCAGCGCGGCCATTGATAAATATTTTGTGGTACAGCGGTGCTATTATATTGAACGGAAATTTGACGATAATGACTTGTGATGGGCCGTTGTGTGCAATTGCATTAACGAGCCGCCATTTTTATATTTCTGTTTAGCGTGGGGCGTTTAATGTTAAATATCCTTTTACATCACGAACGCGACATCGGTTGTATTATAATAACATTGTTACAGTGTTAACTCGTATTTTAAAAATTATTAACTTATTGTTGCATAGCCAAGATACATTTGTTATTAAAACAAATAACATTCGAAGCGTATTCGATAGTATTTTCTTTAAACTAATCACTATTTTTGGCGTATACTTAGTGAGCCATATAAAAGTATTTCGGAAAAACCTTGAGCGAATGCTCTGTACAGATCTTCCAGAAATGTAATAGCATAAACGACGCGTAAAAATCCCACGCGATCGCGGAAATTTTCGTAAACAGGAACACAACAACTGGAATGCCGTTTATGTTCGATGTTTTGAAGTTTTATGTTTTCGATTTAAAAAATGATTTCAGTAGGGAACGGTTTAGCTTGTGATTGGTTGCAAATCAAAGATAACGAGATAAGATTATTTTATTTCACATGCGGCAAGAAATTATGACGAATCTTCCGAAAATTTTTGTCATATCGCACAAAAAAATATCACATGTAGTTTCTTATTTTTTTTTATTGGGACTAAAAACAGTTTTACATTAAAAGTTACAGTAAAAAAACACATTAAACTCGTTGTTACTAAACATACAGCCAACACCAATGTCCACAAATATGAGTAAAAAGTCGGGTTTTCGTTTGTATTACAATTAAAAAAAATATAATTACAACATTAAGAGTTTAGTATTTCCGTTGCCATTTTTTTAAATTGCTGGCTGATTTGTTACATTCTGAAACAATCGTAGTTGTTAATTTAGAAGTCGTTATTGTAATTATAAAAAGGATTCCTTTGGTTCGATTTTTCAATTAGTGTTAACTTCATAAATACATGGATATCGAATGTACTTATATATGTAATGAGTCTACTTCTATTATAAATGATAATTGTTTTGTTTAAGTGGTTGCATTGAACGTCGGTCGGGAGATCCAAATGTCTATCTATGACATTGTTTCAGAAGATGTGTAGTAGTGTTGTATTAGAAGATAGAATATTCAATGTTATTATTGCTATCTTCCTTTTCATTATCTTTTTAGAGCCGTGCTTTAATTTATAATATCGGTATCGCCTATGATTGTCGTATCGAATTAGTCGATTGTTTGTATCGACTGTTTCACTGGACTACCGCGTCAACGCAGCGGCTGGGTGGTCGAAGAAATCACTGAGCATTAGCATACATCATTTGCATTTGTCTCCCGAGCACGTGGGTGTCATTCCCCCTTTGCAAATATGGTACATATAGTCTCCTTTTCATTTTCATTTCAACGGACTAATATATATTGTACATGAAAACAATATGATGCTACTAGATTTTACCCGCGGCATCACCAGCCTTTATTTAAGTTTTGCACAATTTTCTACTTTTTTTATTTCAAAATTGGGTTTAAAATTATCCCATGACAAAGATATGACCAGTTTGTCCGTTAC
The DNA here is from genome assembly GCA_018247575.1 of Eurytides lysithous rurik. Classification (NCBI taxonomy): domain Eukaryota; kingdom Metazoa; phylum Arthropoda; class Insecta; order Lepidoptera; family Papilionidae; genus Eurytides; species Eurytides lysithous. The sequence continues at coordinate 3,739 of DWHO01001268.1, forward strand.
TATTGTTGGACAAATCAATAAAAGTAAAATAGAACACAAGCTGTGTTCTAGAAAAAAATAAAATAAAAGAGTACAAATACGTATCTACAGGATTTTTTGAAATCATATGACAAGCCTTGGCTAAGTTAGAGTCGTGACTGAGTTTGAACAAGAAAAAAATCGTCAAAAAAGTTCGACAGTCAGGTAACGAAGGAACATCTGAAGTAACGTGTTCAAGTCCCAAGAAATATTTTTCGAATAACATCAATGTTCGCTTTTTAGTTACATTTGAAAGGTAATAATGTTTGTGAAAAATGAATGAACATTAGACAAGGAATAAAATAATTGTTAACTTCTATAAATATATGTAAATGTAAAAGATCAGTCGTCGGATATATCTGTTAGAGATCATAAAGGTCGACATATCAAAGCATCGATAGTTCATTATTCGATGTTTAAACATTCAAATCGGCCGCGAGCTCGACAGACGCGTCGCCTAATGAGCCAATAACTCGCGAGACAATAGCGGCGCGTGGGCGTTCCAAATTCGAAATCACAAAAGAATATTAATGTCGCACTTATTCAAATACGCCGATACAGATTCGGAGTGGAAAAAAAAGTAAAAAAAAAACAACAACAACAATAACGCGTCGTTCTTCGATTTGAATGACGAACGGTGACGAACTCAACCCGACCACCGTCGGAATTATCCGAGAGCATTGTGAGCGGATGTCTTTCAGCGTGCCCCCTAGCGCACCTTTAATCGCGCGCATTCAAATTTGGAAGCGTATTTTTTTTAAGTTCGAAAAAAGAATAATTTATTAATTTTGTTTACGATCGCGCGGGCTTTATTGCCGCTTCCTGCGCTGTCAGCGGTAATGAATATAGCGCCGATGATGTAGGACGAATGCGCGCGACACCGCGCTGCGTATGTTTCTTCTCGTTTTCGACATATGACCGCGTCACATCGTATCTGTGGCGTGTTTGTTATTTCTCCATGTCTAACGAAGTTTTTGTCATTTTCCCTCTCTATCGAAAAACTGTAACGGTAATTGTGTATTTTTTTTTACTTGTTTTTATATGGCCTGCGTTATTTATATTATCAAATGGTTTTAATTTAAATTATAAAGTATTGTACTTTAAAGATTGATAGACATAGATTATATTCAATCAATATAGAATAAAATGAATAAAGATTGAGAATGAAATGTAAATGAGTAATTACGCCTGTTCGATTTACTATTTAAACAAGTAAAGAAACCAAAAGCTATTTATACGGATATAACATTGACACGAAGGGTTTTAATTCTTTAACTTCTCTCCAAATACAAAGTAGAACAGTGTTAGTATTGGTTCATGTCTCTGATCAGGGGTGTCGTTTCGAATAAGTCGGCGTGTTAGACTAATTTGAGGCATCGGATTTTGTGCAAGAGAATACAAGAAATACAGATTCGAAATTAATAAAGACCAAGAATAAAAAAGAAACAATATTCTTCGGAGCGGGCGCAAATGTCCCGAGGACACAGGAATCGTGGCTTTTTGATGAGGAATCACATAAAAACCGGCCGACGCAATCACGGCCCTGATTCGTTTCGATCGCGACTCAAATTAGACGGATGGCGGCCGCTTGGTTTCTTTGTCTTCCGTCCCTAATGAGTTTTTAAGTCGATTATGGCGATTTTTCATAGAAAAACGCGTTAGTGATGTATCGGCCGAATCAATCACTGTAGGAAACAAATTGCCCTTTGTGGGGCCGGCATCGGGCGGGCAAGCGCCTCAGCTAAAGAAGCCTTTGTTTTTTTTATTATTATTCGAATCCAGTAACAAATGGCGGTCATTGATCAGTTTCAGTATCGAGTGCCTTGGACACGCGATCCGTTTCTTCGAGTACCTTTATAAAAATAAAAAAAAAAACAAACCAACTGGCAACTAACATTTTAATCCGCGCAACACATTGCGAGAGGGCGTCGCGAAAAAAAAAACAAACGGCGAAAAAGAAAAGTGACATTCCTTTTTTAATTTCGAAAGCCCTAAAGGCCGACTCCGGAACTGTCCGTCAGGATCCGCATTCAGCGGACCGATCGCAGCTGAATGGCGCGTATTGTTTTAAAATCCGAACGCATAATGAACGCGCGCTCTTTGGCTGAATCGTTTGATCGAGCTTTTTTCACTTCATTTGCTTACCGATTATTATTATTGTTTGTTGGTGTTTTTTTTTTTTTACAACTCTCGCTCGTAATAAACCGGGGCTGTCACTACCGATATAATTTTGCCCACGCCCGGTATATTATTCGTAAATGTAAAATTTTACCAATTAACTAACTATTGTAACAATTCGAATGAAGTAAAAAAGTATTAAAATTATCACTAATAGGAAATGTTATTGTAATAGATATCTTTCTATCCGAAAGCGAGTGTTCGGTAAAGACCTAATTTCTCTTTTCTCCGATAGATACTTGATAAATTATGGGCGAAATTCTACTTAGAAGAAAGTCTGCTTTGATTTTTATATGTAACGTGAATTAGAACTTGGCGTTGGTGCTATTAAAACGCGATCTTATTCGCGATGGTAGCCCTGAACGCGAATCGCATTATGCTCTAACTGGAATCGCGTTGAATCGATTTTTGTTTCGCCCGTGCGCCCGGCTGATTGTTTCGCGGGGTTTAATTGTCGCGGCCGGCTAGTGTAATTCAATACGAATTAACGGAACGCCGTTTGATTTGTCAACCCTCGACGGGTGTATTATTATTGTACAAAAAGCCATCGCCGTTTAAGCCACAATGCGTTCAGGCATTACCACGCGCACGTCGAATACGGTAATAATTGTGCATCGCTCGCACGTAACACGAGAGAGCCGTGAACGATAAAAAGAAATATGAATAAATAAACATAAAGGTGCAACAAAACACCACGGTGGTACCACGAAGTGTGGGACAACCTTAAACTCACTTAAACGACAAAGACACACAAACATGGAGCCTCGATTTAGAAACGTCTCAAACTCCGCGCCCGTCGTATTGTCAGACGAGATAGAGGAGAGGAATAATAAAAATATATATATCAGTCGATACCGAGGTTATTGCGGGGATTCGTTGGAAAAAGTTGTCGTTTTCACATAAGATATGGGCGTGCCCGCGTGAGGTAACGCCTCGTGGCGGGAAACCTTCGGCTGGTACCGAATAGAGGTGTTTTTCCAATAAACCGTTATCGGTCTTCGATCGGTTCCGAACGCCCTCACTATCTTGCAAGATATCGAGGACGCCTTCTTAAAAACTGACGCCGCGCGAACTTGCACCGTATCGCTTTCGGATACAGGCGATTTTGGAACGGCTCGCGGCGCAGTGAAATATATTGATGTCGTATCGGTTTTCCATTAAGGCCATCGATCGAATCTCGACTTTATTGCCGCGCGTTTAGGAACAAACTCGTATGTGCGGTCGGCAAGGAATGTATTGACGTGTTATCGGAGTTGGTTTCGTCCCTTTCCCGCTGAAGGAATGCCTATATGTGCATCCCTTTCGAAGCGTAGGTCGCGGTGAGATGAAGGCGCCTTCTTTATGTCCGCGCACTTCTTTCGTAAGAAATAAAGAAAACGCCTTGATAGCTTTCGTTTCAAGAAAATTTTCTCAAAAGAGTAATATACCGTTGATAGAAATTTCATTTCAAGTGCTACAGTTTTTTTGCCCTACATTGTTGAATATTTATTTGTTATCATATACGTATAAGTAATCTAATAATATTATATTTACTTGAAAACAAATTATTTGTCACATAATAATCGGCTGCGCATTTTGTTACTAAAATAAACATGTTAATTATTGTTCTTTGGGTTTGCTGGTACATATTTCTTGAACACTGAACGGGGTAGGCAGGACTGGATAAAACTAGTTTGTTCCAACGAAAGCGTTGAAAAATAATTCAACCGCGTAATGAAAACGTTCATTATGGAACACGATATTTTAGAACGATCACAACATTTGAATTTTACCCCGCATCATTTCTCTATTCTTTACGTTAATTTGAATTTCGAACATTTTGTTCTCATTGACCACGAAACAAATAAAAAAGTAAATCGAACGCGTTCATAATATTTTTTTTTAAATCTCCACGTCTCTAGCCGGGCACGGCGCAAAGCGGCATAAGTCAAATAAATAAATAAATTGTAAACGGATACAAAACATCGCCGTCAACGGATCGGATGCAGTTTATTATGATATCGTTATTCGTAACGAATATATTTTCGTTGGAGATTTTAATGTGCTATCCCGATAGAGACTCGAAATAACTCCGTCGAACGTAAATATGATACATGTGTCTCAATCCCGGGTGAACGCTGCTTGATTTTTTCGACTGGTTATTTATTTGTATTACGGTCATATGCTTATACTAGGTGGTTTTTTCATTCGCACCGGTGGTTAATTAGCTCCTCGGTTATTGGTAACGTTGTAGTTTATGTTATTACATCAATGATGTTCACGGGCTTGTTGATATTATGGAAATATAAAAGTTCGTATACAGCTGTGAACTATTTAACACTATATAGTCGATGCATCGTTCGAAATCTTTCCGTTTCAAATGATGAACAGTGAAGGAGTTATAATAGCTGGGTTTAGTTAACTGATAATTATATGGAGTTTGCATACATAGGAAATTTATTATTTTAACATTTCTTAGATTTTATTATTTTTTCGGGATATGAACTTAAGTAAGTATTACATACAATTCAAAGCGAAAGCTCAGATACTAAATATCACGGCTTCCTCCATGAGACAGATTTATATTACTATCACCACTCTAATACACATATAAAATTTACAACATTAAAAAAATGCACCGACCACGATGCGGGATTAATTAATTTAAACTACTCTGGTCCAATATTCTTATATGTAGGCCTTATATCCGTAATAACATTAGGTTATTATTGTATTAAATTAACTCCAAATCACGGCCACTCAAATTCGCACATTCATTTTCGCATGCAACAAAGTATGTATTACAGTTGTAATTATTGGCGCTTTGAAAAAAAAAACAATAGTCAACGTTGCAATTGTGTTAATATCGACGAATCGATGCATGCTATGTTCCAAATGCGTATGCGATTAGGGTCGTAATCACGTTGTGTATGTTTTTTTATCCGATCGCCTATAGTCGGCTCAATCATCTTTATTGCCAATAGTCGGATTCAGTTGCGACATTAATAAGCAATATCCGCTAACCTTTCATACAAATTACACGTGTCGCGCGGATCGAGTCGGAAAAACGACCCAATTGTCACGGCGGAAGGTTCTTTATCGCAGACGCGCTACAGTTTTTTACTGCGACCGTTTTTACCGTCGCGATCGATGAATGATATCAATAGGTTGAGTGTAATGAATCGATTCTTCGACGGCAGTTAAACTTACGGGTTAAAATGGCAGCAAAACAACGCCAACATACGTCTTAATCGGGCTAAGATAAACTGTGGTATAAGAATGATCTATTTATGACTTGTATAATCTAGTCTTGACTGGCCCGTGTGGTAGTAGTTAGTGCTTCTGATTGCAAAGCCAAAGGTCGTGGGTTCGTTTCCCATCCAGGACAAAATTTTTGTGCGATGAATAGTGCTATTTATTATGTGTCCGGGTGTTATGCATCTATTTAAGTATGTATTTAAAAATATATAAGCATGTATATCAGTTTGGAATCAGATGGCTATATGTGGGATGTCCCATCATATTATTATTATTATAATCATGTTTGTCTTTATGCAACTGTGTAAAGCTCTATCGGGACATCGACCCCGGGGGAATACTTCCATGGGTTCGGATAGACCCTATGTCGGCAAGGTCGCACTTGAGGACATGTGTGAGTTGACTACATTATAGCGATTGACAGTTAAGGCCTGGTTTAAGTATGCGGACCGCCAATATGACCTAACAGCGATCGCCTAATGGTCGAAATCGATCAAGTGTGGGTAAGAAAAGGTGTATTTATTTCTTGAACAATATAGAGTCTCGACTGTTCTAATCACGATTTGACAAATCACGTGTTCGCTTAGCAAATTTAACACATTTTTTTTATGAATGATATTCGAAAATGTTTGATTTTCGCAAATCTTCTCAATCTAAATTATAATTCCGCTAAACTTCATTTCCTTCTGTGAGCTCAATACCTAAGCTAACCTGATCATGGTCTCCATTATTCTTAGAGTATTTCCGGAGGGGTTAAAATCAAAAAGTCTTCCGTTACTATTCTACAGTCCATTAACAAAAATTAAATTAAATGCCAACGCAAAATATTCTTTTTTTCGCTCTTCCACGTACATAGTTATTTAAATTCATATTATGTAATATTACGTTTAACTTATAGTTGATCCATGAGGCTGTTAAGTCATAGCACCTGTTGAAATAACATTTCGCTATAGCTATGTTTAATATCACTTAATGATGCCACCCTCAAAGTTGGCGACCGGCGGCCAGTGGGTAACGAACTACTGACCTCATTCAAAGTGTTGGACCTTGTCAGAATACAGATGTAAGCCGGGATTATCCCGATAAAACAACACTTGATCCCGGACCTCTAGCAGCTAACCGATAAGTAATTGATATTAGAGCTTTTCCAAAGGACCAACGAAGGTTGTTAACTTTGCAAATAGTTGTACGGGATATATCTATACAGGATAACAGGTATAGATGATCCGTTTGGCACAGTTGCTAAGCTATTGGCTTTGGGGTCGCAGGTAGTGAGTTCGATTCTCGCTCGGAGCAAATATTTATACGAACTACAGTTAATTGTTTTGGATTTGTGTACGTAAAACGCCCTTATAGCACAAGATATTTGTATCTTTAATTAGAAAACACAAAGGTAATAAAGCAGCAAAACCAAAATTATTCACCAGACACACCAATCGACGCAGCATAAATACTAGAAACAAAGACGAGTTTGTTTTCCTAAGACTCGTTTACAACGAGTCAGCAATTCTTTTTCATGATGGGCAATGTATATGTTTTTACAATAGGATTCCAGAAAACGTCCGAGAAGCTCCTATTGCCAAATAAAAAAAAATTGTAAAGAACGTTTGTACGCCAAAGGTACAAACATATAGTAAATGATTTCATTGAAGACAACACACCTTGGGAATGATGTGATCGCCTCCAGGCTATTTCAAGATTCAACTTACCTAGTTGATTGTAAACCAATCCAGTTTCGAATAAAGAATTTTGCTTTGACGCGATTTAATATACTGATTTCAACGATGTAATATGCTTTAGGATATATTTGAAATTATATAGGAAATGTTTTTTTGTCGTAACATATCTAGTGATTTGTCAATGTGAATTATATGTCTCATTACAGTTTCGTTCGTCAAGGTCGTCATTAAAAGCGATGACAGTTTGTGCGAGACAAAGGTTTCGAGTGCTAACTCTATGGCATTGGTAAGTCGGTGAACGTTATTTTTTTGGACAACAATTATATATGTAGATTCGGTAATGTTTCTTAATGTTACAATCTGTTGAAATCATTGAACGTATTTCTTGTGTTTGTCTTTTAATCAATTTAATCAACCTATTTACTGTTTAACAATGATAATTTTTTACGTACCAGCTCGTAAAATCACATAAAAATGGTTTTATTTAACTGAGATTTGTTATAAGCACTTCTGATACAAACCTTTTTATCAGATAACACCTTTGGTGCAGTTGTTAATTACCGGTTTCTGCAGGGGTCGTGGCTTCGATTCCTACCAGGAGCAAACATTTTGAATTTATAAAGTGAAACCTATTTTGATGCTGTTTGAATGAGTTAACCAGAAATACGACAAGTACTTCTTTCTATATTTGCCTTTCTCAAGATGAACTGGAAACCTATTTGGACGGATTTCAATGTTCTAATATTAATTACCATCAAGTTTATTTTTTTGGAGCCTACTCCAAAAAAATGGCTGCTTACTATCCTTTGCACCCTAGTGCAAGGATAGTAAGCGGCCACAACTATCCATGGACATTAGTAAAGTTAGCCACTAATTTGCCTTTAAAATTATATTCGAAGTTACGTCAAATTCGCTTATTAGAATATTTCATTCCAGAAAATGTACTGTTATTAGGAGCGGTCAAAATATTCCAATCGCATGTAAGCAGTCCCCAGTACAAGCCCCCCTGGAGGGCGAGAGATCGAAGGCCGGACGTCCGGTCAAGTCGACTTCAACCGATACTATGAAGTATTTATTGAGCTGCGGCTAACCAAAAGTATTTTATCGTGAGTTTGACCCTTTTGGCGGTGGGACTTTGTTCCATTTGCCGTTCGAAAAACGACCCCATTGTCTGCCCCCAAAGCTCGATTTGCGATGATTCGCCGTTGACATTTCGAATAGAAAGGTGTTATATTAGTAATTAGGGCCGTAGTCAACATTACACCTAAACGGTGAACGGTTAAAGTTTAATTTTAATTGCGGCGAAAGTGACATCTGGCGGCGGAAAGGTGGCGGCGGCCTTATTAATTGGTGTTCGAAATGTTTCGCGTTCGAAAGCTAAACACGATAACGAGCGGTGTCTCGTACGTATGTGTTTTTCATTCTAAATTTAAACAAGAAACTGCAAAATGAAGAGATGACAAAGATATTGTTTTAAAAAGTTTCGTTTATTGTTGCCAGTGTTTTTTAAAGCTAATGACCGATAAGTTCATCTAATGGTATACCACTGCTAATCGCAACTGTCCACTCACATTACATTACACCCGAACAAATATTAAAAACCTTTAATGTTTTATTAAATATAACCATTGAATTCACTATAGGAATCGATTCTGAAATTTTTATTGCGTCAATATTTATTTAATACGCGGACGGTGTATGAGGTGTATTAAATATCGAATGCAGCCGCTAATGGGGCGTAATCGAGGCGTTCGAAAACAACAGGTGTCGGGAATCAAACCCGGGACGGACAGTAACGCGGCGCATCTGCCCGCTATCGACGTGTCGGGTCTATTTCGGTCGCCGACGCTCTGTGAAACACGAGCTAGTGCGAGGCGTCGCTTAATAGTTCGCCGAGGATCGAACTGGGATCAATCAATCAATTTAATGTCAGTTGTAGTGGCGAGACGAGTAAGTTATACAACTGTTAGTCAGTGGCGGTACTACCATACAAGCGCAAAAGCGCGTTGCGGGAATTATGTGCTAATTAAGATTTATAAATTTTACTCCTTAGTAGGGCAAGCCAGGCTTTTGTGCTTGTATGGTACCACCGCCACTGCTGTTAGTAACTTCCACAACTTCTCGTACAATACGTAATAGAGGAAGTTTGGGACAGTTTTAGTGGCAACCCTACGGTCAGGCGGATTTATACAAACGAGCGATCGCTTAGGGGTAGAAATCGACCAAGGAGGCATTCTTGAGAGTGCTCTTTAGTAATTGAATAACATAGTTTTTTGACAATGACATTTATGATTTGACAAATAGTGTTTGACATTAGCAGTATAAACGTAAACAATTAACGAATTAGATTATGTAATTACAATATTAAACAAATGTTTTATGAATAACAAAAAAATGATGTAAACAAAACTATAACTCTGCCAAATCAAAAGGGATCCAAAGTTTTCTCTTCACGTATTAATATATAGAAAACAAAAGGGTAATATTTGCAAACATCACAGTAATTTAGCTTATTCTCGTCAATAGCTATTTAACCCGTTATACACTTAAATAAATTTAGTTAACGGACGGATATCTGACGATTGGAGGGCGATTTGCGGTCAGCCGTTCCGTCCCCACGGTTGGCGTATTCGAATCCTAAACCGTGCGGTTAGGGAACGGACAATTGTCGGCAAACGTCAATCGGGGACGAAATTAAGATGTTATTACATGTTTAGTAAACGTCTAATCGTTATGACTGGCAATGCAGTATTTCTTATAAACTCTAGATTAATTTTGTAGTGGAGATATGATTTGAAAAAATAAATAGCAAATCTAGTTGTCATTGAATCATTTGTTATCACAATGATAATTTGTTTTGGACTGTTGTACTATTTAGTGCACCTAGTCATTTGGTATATTTATGATGAGAATTTTTTTCTTTAAATCGGGGCAGCCCTTTTGTAATATAGAAATATCTTGCGTGTTTGTTCGCGTAAAATGTATGTATGTAACATACATTTTACGCCAACAAACACCCAGATCTGAAACAAATATCTGTAGTTCGTACAAATATTTGCCCCGGGTGGGAATCGAACCCACGACCTGCAACGCAGAAGCCAATAGCATCTGCCCCAAACGGTCATCAAAAAGAATAATATACATTATACCGTGTTCTATATTAAAAATTCCATAGCTTTAGACGATACTTATCGCTATAAAGGTGAAGCATTATTAAAATAAAACATTTGACAAATTCCATTGCGGTGATACACGTCGACTCATCGAATCACTTAAAAAGGGTGCCAAAGGAAAAAGATTTCCGTTCAATCGGAGCCGATTTCCGAACGACACCGATACCGGAACTGGGACCCCACGCGGGCGCGTCGAGCGGGAAAACGAGCGGAAGTTTTCCGCGACGGGTCGGAGGAGAAAAAATACAAATCGGGCGAAGGCAAAAAAAAAATACCCTCACCGACGAATTTGCATTCGAAAGACGCCACTTTTGTGTTCGCCCCCGATGCCGATCGCTCGTAAACACCGGATTGACAATTCGTCGTTCGACACTTTTGTTATGTTAATGCTCCTTGAACGCGACTGTACCCCTGGAATTGGCTCACCCGATTTGTGATATTTGCATTGACGGTTGTTGAACAATTTTCGGATCGCCTGTACTGTGAAGGAGCGATGCCGCCTCTAAACAATTGCGTAGGCAACTGTTCGATTTTCAAAAATGCACTCAAGCGATAACGCGGTCGACTGTAAACGTAAGTTTGTGTAACTTCAATTTTTGAATTACCTGTACTATGAACTGAGGCGTAGTCGGAAGATTTTTGGCGCCTTTTTTATAGGCCGCCTTTCTGGAAGCGTCCGAGTAGCGTTTAGGTTGAAAATCAGGCCGCTCGGTAATTAGACAGGTGATTCGCTAATTCGCCAAAGGAATCCGCCGCAATCCCGCCGAGGGGCCCGCCGATCGGAGGCTGTGGGAACGTCACGTAGAATAATCGGTATCCGGGCAAAAAGCCGACGCTGTGCGCGACCGTGGGCGCACGATGCGTTTGCCGCCATCTTGCTTCCGCAGCGCCCGATTCTGACCCCTAGGACCGCGGCGCATGGACCAATTTCCCACCACCCGCGGCCGCACAAATGACAGACCCGATTTGTCACGGCGCGTAATAAGTTCAGTCGAGATTAAAACAGAAAATAATGACCTCTTCGAATTTGTAACTAATGAACGGGAATTTATTTAATTTGCACGTTGCGTTTAGCGTTTTATGTTATGAGCGCGGTGATGCGGCGGTTTCGCGTATTTAATAAGCGCCGGGGATTCTCGGCGGCTAGTTAGCTCGGAATTGGGACTTTTATTGGGCGTTTTTTTTTTTTAAATTATCCGTCTTGCCGGACAGTGGCCGCGGCTATAGACGAAAAGAAAATTACGATTTTCGGAACTATCGAATCATTATCCCACTGTTTGTTTATCTGTGCATTCTACGAGAGTTTCACGCGATGTAAACGTTTCCCGCGGCTTGGGTTCTGTATATTTTGATTTCAAATCATTATCTTCTTCATTGATCTTTATTCGTTGCGAGAAAGAGAACACACTAACATCCCGACATTTTCAAATGTACATTAGACATATATCAGTAGAATTTGTTTATTAGATTATGTCGAGTTCGTTTTGAATCTGTACGTTGTCGCATCGCGGAGGCGTTACATAATCTGTACATCGAAGGGGCTCCGATTGGCCGGCGCGCGCGCAGAGGTCACGGCCGTTTCCGCACAGGTCAAAGTAGTGACAGCGGCTGACAAATGGAATAGCGCGAAAACCGCACCTTCTATTTACGTCGTCGCTTTCTATTGGATTATTATTTACAAGTTTAATGTTAAACGCTCGCGGTAAAGTTTAATGTTAGTGAACCCGTGAATCGAATTAATAGCGATAATCGTATAAATAAAACGTCTTAAATGCCAAAGTCGTTTTGTCTATAACTTTGCGTGGCAATGTTTGACACTTGGACTAATGTTATTGTTTTAAATTAGTGTAAAAACGTCGGTTTAACGAGTACCACTGGAAAATTTCAACTTTTTTGAGAAACGTTAAAACCATTTGATGCAAGTTTGTACTGAGTTTCTTTCGCCTGTTCTTCTCAGGACTGAGGTATTTTTTTCCGAACAGGT
>DWHO01001269.1:0-16005 GCA_018247575.1 Eurytides lysithous rurik
GGACGAAATGCGGAAGCAAAAACACTTCCACTTCACGCCGATTTTCTGTAAGGTCGTGGTACTAATCCGGTTCGAGCCGGCCCATTCAGCAGCGGGAACAGCTGCGAGGCTCTACCTCCGGTAGAGCTACACTAGTAAAAAATAAACCTCAAAACACACAAATAAAACTTCATTAAAAACTGCTGATAGTATCCGCTGAATGAAGGATAGAATTCTGTATCAAAAGACAATAGAATTTAAAAAGGATGCAGAGGTATAACGCGATGAGTCACAGCAATTTGTTTATAATGATATCGCAATACATACAATACAGAAAGATGGTAAATACGTATTAATAGCGTCAAAATGTACCGCCTCTGAATGTCAATCAAATGAAAAAACGAGGAATAAAGGCGTATAGTTTATTTTGATGTTTCAATCCTAAGAATAGTCAAAAATTACAGTCTGCATGGGTAGTATCGCTATACTCAACCAACAAATTGAACATTATCAAAGGTTCATTAAAAAAACTACAATCGCGACAATTATTAAACGGTCTAGTTTATTTCTAAACCTAACAATCATTAATTCTTGGAGGCTTTACAGGAACGATTACTTAGCTAGTTTTCACGTCTTTCCCTAATTTTTGGATATCATCAGCAAAAGGATATCAACGAAGACAACTTACCCACTCAACCGATATCGCGTCGAGATTGTACAATATACAAACTGGGTATTGCACTACATTATCCTGTTACTTGTGATATAAAATGTTAACGTCCAGCCAATTACAAAAATGTGATTGCAAGAGAAGAAGCGAAAATTGTGACTTTTATTAGTACACAAACGACTCGAAATATTTTTTTTAAGTATCATACCATAAATACCATATCATATCTCTTCTTAAATGTCTTATAAAAATTAATTGGGTTAATTATTTAGTTAAAATTAAATCTTGAGGTTGTTCTTACTAAAACTATTTATCTTATAGTCTGTTTAAAGTAATGTTAATTGAATTTAACTCGATAGTTATCATAAAAAGTAATTAAATTGCCTAAGGTTAATTTTGTTTGTGCATATTATAAAACAAGTGTAATTTTTGTCAAACATAGATGATGATAATACCTATATATTTACTATCGCATGACTTCCAATTATTTTCTGAATCTCGTGATCGTGCGGTTGGGGATTGCTGCAGAGCAATATTTTTTCAGTATTTTTCTCATATTTTTTTAACACTTTAAAAATACGTAACTATATTGTTTAAAAGTATTTCATCTCTTCGGTTATAAAGGGATAACACGTAGTGAGAGGTAAAAAAAGGTAATTTAAAAATTATTCTTATTTCCATTCAATTCAGTAATCTCTGAAGAGGTCACAGAATTCTATAAAGGTTTAAAACAAATGATTGAAGATACTTGCTCAATTCCTACATGTATACCAGACGGATCTTAGCCAGGCTCTTAAGTCCCTTCAATCCCTATATTTCTCATCAACTCTATTGTAATCTTAAAATATCAGAATCTATCTAACTTGTAAAAAACTTTGCAACGGGTTTGGCACAATGGTCAAGCTTTGCATAATTGAAAAGCAGAAACATTGTCAAATACAAGATTGCACTATTATTTACCTACACTTTATTTACATTACCTATGTACACTGTCGTGTCAAAAGTGAGATAAAACTTTTTGACACTTGTCTATAATAAACTTCTGATAATACATTGATAATAAACTTCAAACATAAGGTCATCAGGTTATTTTGATGTTTTTTTTTTAATAATCATACATTATGTCACAGCAGGGTGATCAAGAAATCAACGTAATGCAAGGATTAAGAACTGTATTGTCCAAAATTGAATTAGCTGTAGCTAGACGTAGTAAAGTAAGTACAATGATATCAATTTTAATTTCCGCCTCGTCAACGGTTATACAAATTGTTTAAAAGTATGCATTAAAAGGTGTACATTTAGTAGTTTACGAGATTACAAGTAAAGGATACAACAGAATTATTTACTGTATTGGTATAAACATTACAACATGATGATATATTTATAACATGATCAATTTATTGTCTTGTGGAATCATAAACCTTATATTTTATAAGAGGGATAATAAAAATTGAATAAGATATATAAAATAAAATGATGAAAGATAAAGTAAATTAACTAAATATATTCAACATTAAAATGTAACGGAATTAACTCTTAATCATCAGTCTTTGCTATTCACATCTGTTCTGGTGCTATATAAACATATTAGTGCAATTCTTAATGAAAATTTTGGATAAGATTTAAAGTAAGTACAATTTAGTTCATATTTAAAGCTAGGATGCTGTGATATAGTCTTATTAAAATATATATTTTTCCAATCAAATACTGCAAATGGCAAAGATATATTTTTATCTCGCACTACCTTACTTATTATCTTTCTAAACACATATGATAAGATGTCATCATAATATATGATATACATTTTAATGTAATATCTTAACATTACAAATTATTTATGTGTATTGTTAAATGAATATTGTTGTTAGTTATTTACACAGCATGACAATGAATATTATTAATCTTTAAATTTGTATAATTTTTTTACTTTATTTTATATGTTTAGATTTTGTTAAATTTTTCATTACTTATTTTATATTAGTGCACCTACCTTACCACTTCTTCACCACCTGAAGGTTGACTGGTGGATAATGCCTTTGGTATTGAGTCTGCTATGATGTTGATTGTGCATATTATTTATAAATAAAATAAAAATTGAATAAGTGTAAAAGTTGGTCCCTTCCCATTGTTATTATACCTCAATGTTTTCTTCTATTTCAGAACCTTCCACAAGTCACTCCGAGACTAGTAGCAGTATCAAAAATAAAGCCTGCATCTTTAATAGTCCAAGCATATGAAGTGGGACAAAGGCATTTTGGCGAAAATTATGTTAATGAACTGGCAGAGAAGGCAAGTGATCCATTAATATTGGAAAACTGTAAAGAAATAAAATGGCATTTTATAGGTCACTTGCAGACAAATAAAATAAACAAGCTTCTCGGCTCGCCTGGCTTGTTTATGGTTGAAACTGTTGACTCTGCTAAGCTGGCTGATAATCTAAACAAACAATGGTTGAAATTTAGAAAAGGTGATGAGAAGTTAAAAGTTATGGTGCAGATTAATACCAGTGGAGAGGAAGGTACATACTTTATCTTAATGTGTCATATTTGATAAACTTTAACATTTCATTACTGGTCAAAAATATTTTATACATAACATTTATATGTTGTAAATGTACTTATGTACACAGACCGCCAAAAGGACCCAGTGCAGACTGCTAGACTTCTCATATATTAGATATATTTTTTGATGTTTCCTAAATATGCTGGTTTGCAAGTGGAACTTTAGCATTTAATATTGTAAATTACAAATTAAGTAATTCATTGGTGCTAGCATCAATGCCAAAAAAAAGCACCTAGACACTAAGCTTCCATGATCTTTTTAATAACTTCTTTCAATTTTCTTATCAAATCTAGATATTACCATCTGACCCCAAAGACATCTCAAGACTGAAGTGGGAGTTTAAATATAAACAACAATGTGATATAATCCATAAAATACTTTTATCTTGTCATGGTTTTGTTTATTAATAACTAATTAATTCTAGATAATTTTTTCTTTGCAGCCAAAAATGGTATTGAACCATCGGAGACATGTGCACTTGTCGAACATGTAATGAAAAATTGTCCAAATCTCGAGTTTGTTGGTCTCATGACTATTGGCCAATATGATTATGACATGTCTAAAGGGCCAAACCCAGATTTTAAAACACTGGCCAAATGTCGTGAGGAGGTTTGCGAAAAATTAAACTTGGATATAAACAATGTAGAGTTGTCTATGGGAATGTCCACAGATTATGAACATGCTGTAAGTAAAAAAATTTATTTCAACAGCATTTAGCAATCACTTCATAAGTATTAATGTATATAATGATAAAACACGACAAACATTAGTAATTTACTGACCCCGTGGTATAGTGGTTAGTACTCCTGATTGCAAAGTCAAATGATGGTTATGGGGTTCAATTCCCACCCAAGACAAAATATTTGTTCGAAGAGTATATGTATTTGTTCATGTCTGGGTGTTAGTTATCTGTATAATAATGATAATAAAACAAACTGTAATAATGGTACTGTAGTACCCAGATTTTAAAATGGAAATTATAAACAAATATTTTAATTTTGATTCGTTCAGATCATTTCAGCGTATATAGCTGACGTAAGGTACAAAGGACTAACAAAGGTATTTTTTATTTTGAAATTGTACTTGTAGTTTACACATACTTTTTACAAACGTTTTTATCAAGAAGTGTTATGCAGTTTTTTGGCACAATAAGTGTTTATTGCGTGCGGAATTTTGCCGCTAGAAACGATTCTCGACTTCCGGACGTTCAAGTGGAAAAGTATGCTTTTAAACTATATAAGTATGAATATCAATCGTATGGTTACCATAGCACAGGCTATGCCTAGTTTGGAATCAGACAGCTGTGTGTGGGTTGTCCTGTTGGTGCCGGAACTATCTTAATTTAGATTTTTATTATTTTTTAAATTTATTTATTTTAGTTTGTGTTTAATATTTCTGAAACAGAACAACGCGACGTTCTGATTGGCTAGGTCGCTAAAAGTTTTGTGCACTTAGAAAAAAAGTCAACGACATTTGTACAAACTCTATTATTGCCATAAGTTGTCAAAAAAAACCTCCCCGCTGCTATATAAAAGACATTAAGCATACTTATCGATATATTTTATTATTAAGGATTGTATAATACTACAGCCGGATATTTATGAAAACATGCCTTCTATAAATAAAATAACAAGAATCAATTCATAAACATAACGTAGTCGTTACCTAAAAACAACTTTGTGTCTGATATTAAACAGTAGTTGTTAATCTTTTTCAGATTGAAGTTGGCGCGACGACTGTTCGCGTCGGATCTACCATTTTCGGCGCCAGACCCCTTAAACTATAACCGAAGACATATTACAAATAGTTATTGAGATATCATATTCCGGAAATCGTACATTTGAACGTTTTAAAAATATTCCAAAAACTTTTGTTTCTTAAAAACATTATTTTTGAATGTTGAATTATTAAAGAGAACTGTTCTCAGTAGTGTAACTAATCTTTAAATTTATCAAGGTAATGGCATCTTAACGGTAGATCGCTTGATAGTAGATTATAAGTGTTATATGTGATACAATTGTTATTTTATTAAATGTCTATGAAATAATAGTGGCAGAGAATTTGAATTTTTTTATTTCTTTTTTCTTTACTACAGCGAATTAAAAAGTGAAAAATAAAAATTATAATATTTAATATTAAAATTAATAATACATAGAATAATTCATGGATTCGACCGTTGATGCTTTCTTACTTATCTGGATGACTAAAATAAGATGATTAAAAGAACAAATATCATTCAACATAAGACAACAGTATCTTACTGTCACGAAATAGATTAATTATTTTGTTCCTTGTGGGTTTGTCATCGCAAACGCAACGAATGGTAGACTTTTCAACCAATTTTGCTTTGCTTTGGAGATATAACCATATATTGTTTAATTTTTTAATACCATTTACATTCACAAACACTTGGTATGATACGTCCAGTGTTTATGTCTAAATGTTAATGTGCGGATGCACCGAGAGAGAATTTTCTTTTAATAAACTGATGAAGACTGACTGATTTAACTATTAACACACAAGAAGAAAACGTCTTACTCCACTTATTAGTATCCCTTAGCACTAAAATAAACTCGCATGTCGTAGCGACAATATTTTATGTCTCTCTTATACCACTTATCTATAGATTCGCTTCCCTTATCTATACACATATATATATATATCTTTGTTGTGTGCTGTGCCTTTCTATTCGTCTTAGTACTTGTGCATAGTATGCATCCTCATTATTTTTTTCCCTAATATTCATATTTGTTAATGTTTATGTAAAATATTATTAAAACCTCCACGTCTTTTTCCGGTTTTCTTGAATTATAATTTACAAGGGCGAAATGCGAAAGCACTTCTATTTCCCGCAGATTTATTCCCCAGGCAGTAACCCGGTTATCCGAGCCGGCTTATTCAGCAGCAGCGGTAACTGCTGCGTGACTTCACTACCGTAAAAAAACTCATACTGCACCAAATCCTATGAAGTATACGCCACTGGGGCTTTCAAAATCATGACATCATGAAAAAATAAACTCGAATATCCGAAACAGCTATTTGTATCACATAAATTTTGGTCTATGTGAGATGGAACCCTAATCACTACGCTATGCATGCAGTCGTAATGTAACAGTATACATATATTAAAGAATATGATGAGTAGTAGTAGAGATAAATATTTGAGAAAGTTCTATTAAAACCATAGTCAGTATTTTAATTGAAATTTTATTTTCCTGTGCTTGGCTAAAAGCCTAAAAACTGAAGTTAAAAAAATAGAAAAAAGTTGATGGAGGGGCGGCACCGGCGGTTGTGCCATGCATGCGTCAGCCGTCATCGGGAGTTCGGAGGAAGGTGACGTGAGATGACATTTGTCTCTGTCTCAAATAGTTCTGTTTGCTTGCGTGTGTCACAAAAGTTTTAACATTTTAGCGAAACACGATAAAACGCTGCGAATACAATAAGTGATATGAAACAAAGTGTTGATAGTATTGTTTAACAGTTAAAACAAATTGCCGGAAAGTGTTGATACTTTCTGTACAATTTAAAAGTTTTGCCCTGTTTGTAAGTTCAACAAGGCCGTGCTACTTGACAGGTATGTACTATGGATAACAAAATACAAGGTTTATTTTAGGTTTTAAGTTAATTATTTATACAATTATTACGATAGATTCCCTTCGCATCGATGGAAATTCTAAACAAATAATCTTGTCAGAGATTTATTTCGATCAACATAGCGTTACCTATCAATTTAAGGAAAGGTGTATTTATTATATGTTGTATTTATTTTGATGTGTATATCTGTAGGCTTCCTTTATCTAGAGAAATTTATAGTTTTCTAACATAGCCTATATACAAAAAGTGCTACTGCCTTGGCACGAAAGATCAAAGGACCGCCTTATTTTGTCTTTTTAATTTTATTTAATAATATTTACCTTTGATCATTATTTTTGGCTATACCTTGTTACTTCTCCAGATAGATCGGCCTCAATATGACCAATTCTTAAGTATAGAATGTAGATAAAATGACAATTGTAAGTGGAAATTTACACAAGACATTGTCATTGCTTAGATAATTTTGTTATCATATTCAAGGTAAAAAAGAAGACAATGTAATGTTAGTAAATTTTAAATACAATGATACAACTAAGTGTACTCATTCAATGTCCATATCTATTAAGTTATTTAGTAATGATAATATAGTTTTGTATTTGTTTTGTGGATGAAGTTAATGTTAAATGGTACAACTAAACTAAAACTTTTATTAATAATTATTGCATTGTATTATGACAGTATAGTAGTATGTATAGTAGCACAAACAAAAATACAATACAGTTTTAGTTAAGTTAGTGTTGGAATCTTTTGGAAGTATTGAATTAATTCTTAGATTTCTTATTGCACTTATTACACAATATTAAAGTAAACATAACATTATTAACAATGCATTGTATCTGGGGCAAAGAAAATATATCAATTCTACTAATTTGGTAATTTCAACATATGCTGATATACATATGTTGAAATTACCATATTAGTAGTAGATAGATAGATATTTATATAATTTTATACCATATTATAGAATGTGATAATGTATACTTAATACTGTTTTATATTGGTCTACCATCAGCCAGCCTGGGAAAGGTCAATAACTAGTATGCATTATATATTGACAAATATGGTAACAATACCAAACACCTCTGATAATAACAATGAATATATAACAATGGGATTTGAATTTCCTCCATTCTTATTTTATAGAAACAGTTACCTTCGTAACAATTCACAATAAAAATGATGTAACAGTGAACGTTATTTATTCTAATATTCTCATAAATGCAACAGGGTTTTAATAAAATTATCCTGAAGAAAGATTTGCTAAAGTATATTAGAGATATAGTAAAAAAGATTATGACAATAATAATATAATAACATTAATGTTTAAAAAGTAATTTTTTTAAATATAAATGAGGGTATTTTCAATGTTCCTTCTTTTTTTAGTGAATGAAGAATTATTTTTTCTGTTTTTCTGAATTTTTTGGTTCCATTTGTTGTATTAAAGTAAGTTTCTCAGATATTTGTCTGTTATATTCATATTATCTCATTGCAATAATAGTAAAATAGTAATTTTTATAAAAAGAATGAATAAATGTCTGTATCAAAATTACTTTAACCTGAATTATGGGTTTGCTGGTAGAGAACACTCGTTAGGATTAAGCATGCTATTGTACATTTATTTAGAAATATCTATTGTGTTTCATTTTAGATTTTAAATTGGTGTGTACAAAAAGAATAAATATATAAATTTTTCTAACAATTTTTACTCTCAATATTTCTCTTCAACAATAGTTAATTTAAAGTTTAATGAAAGTTATAAATCTAATGGAAATAAATATAAATAAAAAACATTTAAAATTTAGCATTTCAGAAAATTTATTCTATAGTTTCATCCATTCGAGTTTCTTGGTTATTATTTAATTGTGCCGATGTAATATTTAAAGAGCTTTTTAGCATATTGGGCTTTAGACTTCCCTTTGTGTAAATATCATACAAATAATGAATCTTTTTTACCTTACAAAAGAGTTTTGAAATACATATATAATATTATAATATAATACTTCATATTTAACCATAGTTCCAAACTTAATAGTCTGGCAATAAAAGATCTCTGACTAGCAAAAATAGAAATAAGGTGCTTTATCAGATAATAAAAACAGATAAATACAACAATAGTTAAGGTTATGATAGCATTGTCAAGCTTATTTTATTCCTTAAGGTAGACATCACTATGCAATACGGGCAAATGTTAGGTGTTCCCAAATAAAAATCTGACAGGCTAAAATATGACTGAGCATTTGCAACCAATGATTTATAGGCCCACAACATAAATCTATAGCTATCTTCATTATCCCCTCTCAGAGCCCCTATCTCTGATGGTAGCCAAGGAGATTGTATTTTGTTAGAAACCCACACAACTCTGCATTCCCCCAAAATAATCAAGTATCAAGAAAATATGTATTAAACAAATATGGTTTCAGTGAATATTTTCTTTTAGCTTTTAGCAATACACCACTCATTAAAAAAATATGTTTATATTTAGAATAATAGAAAGATATTATAATGTATTTTTAACCTTTTTCACATCATAATACTTATATATATAAAGAACCTTTTAAGCTGCTATACCCTTGTAGTGCAGTTTCATTTGATACTTTTCAATTTTATTAATCACACATTGTCCGTGTTTGCAAGGTCGTGAAAGTTTATTTTAAAAAAGGTTTATAAGTTGACCAGGAAATATTGTAAAAAACAAAAGTCTCTAAAGGTCAGTGGCAGTGGGCTTTCAAAACTGGATCCAATGGATACTTTTCATCTGCTTAGAGATCACATTTAGATGTTGTTTTCATACATAATTGTTGTATTCAGTTGGCATCTAAGACTTTATTTGACTAGACCCTATTTATTTATTTTTTATTTATTAGATTAGACTTTATTTATTTTCGTTTATTTCCTGTAAAATTTTGGTGCGATTTAATTTTTTTAGTTTGTTCCTTAATAATATATTTTTAGCACTGTTGCACTCAAATTGTATTTTAAGCTAACATTGTTAGCAACGTTTCGAGTTAAATAATGTTTTCCATTTAGCTTTGAAGAACTTATCATGTATGTTTAAAAAAAAAAACTTGCTTTTTTTATTTTTTTCCCGTCGAACGTCATAGCAACTGTCAAGAGTAAACAGAATTACGCGCGCTCTCATGATTGTAATGAGCACAATCGAGCCGCGCCGCCTTGGTAGGTAATAATTTCTTTTTCGCGCGTCTATTTAATATGATCGTCGCGGGCGAAATTTCACCCGTCACTTGCTAAAGCGCGACTCGGCTTTGTTGGACGTAGGGCAGGGGCGTTTCTAATTGTCGCGGTTGAATTTGATTACCGGTGTAGTTATATCCAGTTATATCCGGTTTCTTGTCGATTGGTTAAGGGCGCGGGCGCGGGAGATTTGAGCGGGAATTATGAATTCGAAAGCGCGTTCCGAATTTAAAAGCGTGACCGTGGCATTGTTTGAGATTGATTGCCATGCTTACTTTTATGTAATAGTGGTATTATAGACAATTTTTGTGTAACGTTGATAAATTGGTATTTCTTAGGGTTGATGATTTTTAGTAATGTTCAACATGAATGACGCTATGGCGAAATTTAAAAATAAAACTTTTTTTTATACAAATATTTTTAATGGTAATTTTTATGTTGTTTCTTCGAATTTGTTCACGTATTCAAAACACCACAATGTAATGATTGGCTTGTTAGATTGTCTTTACTAACTTTATTACAGTTATGACATAGCTTTGCAATAAGTTGAAAGTATTGTTTATGGATTTGCCCCTCTACGCATTTAATATTTGAAACTGACATTGAAATATTCTGTTTTATATCGCGTAAAAATATCGGAATAGGGGAATCGCAATTACTGGGATTGTACTAGATAGCTTATTTCTCTATGCGACGAGCAAAGGGCCAAGCCAAGCAATTTTGATCAATATACTTTGTACTATCGACCTTCTTAATTTATTTCTTTTGTCGCTTAGTTCAATGCAAAAAAAACAAAGTAATGTATAGCATGGAACAATGTGTATCTTGTTATTTCGTATGACAAATAAATCGATAACTTACAGACAGTCCTGCGATCTGCTGAAATGTTGTCACCCTAGCGAAGGCCCGACTCGATGTTTTCTCTCTTCCGATGTTATAACCACCAAGATCGTTTCTTTGTTTGCCGGCGTGATGCCTTTTTAATCATTCCGCATTGCGTCGGTGAGTGCGCGCCGTTACTTCACGACTTTAGTTTTTCCTTAACGTCGGTGTTGTGTACGGTCTTAGGATATGTGATATGGATAGAGGTTTTTGTTTGCAAAGTAGAGATAATTTCCTCTTGTTTCCTAGTCCCTCGGTCGTGGCATGGATATGGATGCATATGATTTGTGTATTTTAAGGATATAAAGCGACGAAACGATTTAGTTCTGTCTGTGTAGTTGCAGTTATTGTTACGGTAGTAGAGCCATGCAGCTGCACCCGCTGCTGAATGGGCCAGCTCGAACTGGATAACTACCGAAGAACGAACTAATCGAAGTGGAACTTTTTGTTTTCGTTACGTCGTCTTCCTTCTCCAGCCTCCCTCTTCCGTTTTTTGTTTCTCCATCCCCTTTACTCCCCTTTCCTTTCTAAAAATTCATACTGTAAAGGCAGGCAACGCATTTGCTAGTTCTGTAATGTTGCAAATGTCCATATTCAGCTGTGATCGCTTACCATCAGTTAAGCCGCTTGCTAGCTGGCCCGCCTAATCCATATAAAAAAGAACGTGCTTGGCACTGTGCTAATAATCCATGGTTTGAGATCAGCTAACTCAACCTTCGTCCCGCGGGCCGCATGAGACCCTCCGGGCTATTGTGGCCCTTTTGTTTGGTTTTTTCTTATTTTTTTTTTAAAACGTTGCCCCTTTTGTAAGATGAAACATCTTGTAGTAGAATGATTAGACGTCAAACAGTGATTGTAAACCAATCCAATTTTGAATAAAGAATTTTTGATTTTCACTTTGTGATGTAAGGGCGTTTTACGTACATAAATTTTTCACGGGCAAACACCCAGATCCGGAACAATTATTTGTAGTTCATACTTGTCCCGAGTGGGAATCGAACCAACGACCGAAACCAATAGCTCGGCCACTGCGCCAAACGGGTCATCAAATGGCCCATTGGTTTCTTATTAACACCAAACAATTTGAATTCAACAACTGGCAGTGACCACGGGCACTACTGCGTTTTTGTGGACATGGCAAAGAATGTTAAGGTAAGCGCGATAAATCTTTTCATAGTTGTTTAATTCGATTTGTAACAATTGCGATGGCTTAATACATCATTATCTGTTTTTTTTTAAATTTATTTACTCTTGCGGCCAGCTACACCACGAATACCACGTGGCGCCTACGATAAAACGGTCGAGTACCATTAAAAACAGTACTCTTCAAATTGGAACGCAGTAATGCTCACACATCGATGACCCATTGGGCGCAGTCGCTAAGCTATCGGCTCCGGTGTTGCGGGTCGTGTGTTCGATTCCCACCCGGGACAGACATTTGTACGAACTACCGATGGATGATTGTTCTTGATCTGGGGGTTGGTTTGTTCGTGTGAAATTTGCGTAAATTAGTGTTCTATCTTACGAGGGCAGAGGTTTTCTCTCTTTAAATTTAAAAATATATTTTTTTTTAAATTTATGTGGGGCCACACGTCAAGCACCGGCTTTCAAATATAATAAGAATCTTCAAAATCGGTACACCTTGTAAAAAGTTATGAGGTAACACTCATAAAACAATACATTCGAATTGAGAACCTCCTCCTTTTTTGAAGTTGGTTAAAAAACTCTCATCTTTGTAGTGATGAGTTCAAAATCTGTCCCAATGAATAACGATACAAATTGACATGACGTCCTGTGATTTGAAAGAATGAGATAAGGACAAAAGATGTGTTGGAATTGCCTTGTCCTGAACAGTGGCGGTACTACCATACAAGCCCAAATGTGCTAATTAAGATATATAAATAATACTCCTTAGTAGGGCAAGCCGGGCTTTTGGGCTCGTATAGTACATAGTACCGCCACTGGTCCTGAACTTATCGTTTTGTTGCAGCAAACTAACGTATTTATAATTTCGTGTCATTAAATTTATTTTAGTCTATAATAGACTTTGCCCGTGGTTTTGCTCGCGTTGGCTTATTTCAGGTGGTTTTGTCCATTTTTTCCTTCTTTTTAAATTGTCTATTCTACTTTTCGCCCCATAAACTATGATACAACCAAATAATGCGTTTATATTATATTAGTATGAAGTATCATAATAACGTATCGTCGTATTATTATTAATATTGGTAATAAAAGTATTAGTTTCAATATTATATTATTGAAACTAATATTTGTAACTTCGCTTCCATCCGTATATTTATACGGAAGCTGTGGTAGCTTAGGGTTCTGTCACTCGTCTTTTTTTATAGACTCGAGCAACCCGAGTTCAAATCCCGGTGCCGGCACCAATGAATTTGTTAATATATTATTAACAGTTTTAAGTGCTGATTTACCACGTGCTCAACGGCAAAGGAAAACATCGTGAGCAAACCTGCACGTTTAAGAAACAAAAAAAAATCTTAAATATGTGAAGTCCGCCAATCCGCAGTAGGGCCGTGAGGCGGTCTGTGCCCTTATTCCCTCGGTATAGAGGAGGCCTGTGCCCAGCAGTGGGAGATACGTAGGCTGTTACTTTACTCATCCGTTTGTCCTCCCGTCCTTCTGCTTTCATCAATTGTTACACTTTTAGTGCTGTGCTATCCCACAAGTGATATTCATTCAACTTCCCCCTCTCGCCTCGAACCTCGATGTTGCGTAACAGAGAAAATTGTCAACAATCGATCGCTTTTTACAGATATCAAATTGTCTCAGCATTCTCTCACCGCAAACGATTCGATTCGAAAGCTATCCCATCGTTTTACGGCGGATTCACTTTCCCATTGCGATGAAGTCAAAATATTATTCCCCTTTTTATTCTTTAAGAAGCTTACTTTATCTCGAGATTCTACAAATGACATTATGGTTAAAGATTTCCCCATTGTTTTCATATTTTCGAACTATAACAACTGTACTTGACTTAACTGCACCTCCAAAAACTATACATTGTTCTAAATATAAAGAATAGAATAGAAAATAAGCGGGACTTTTTCGGAGATATATGGCAATAATGTCGTTCTGACCAATTCCACGGCAGCCGATCTACAGAGATCAGACAATTGTCCGGGATATATTATAGAGCAAGTATTTGCGCAGACACAGGTACATTCACTCTTTATTTACCTTCTTATCCCGATGAGACGGATAACCGACACGACCGGAGAGAGATGAGACTCGATGGCAATGATATTGAACCGACCTCTTAATAACAATTCTTCCTAGCCACAGTTAGATGGCGTTGATGAGAAGCCGGAACCGACTTTTTACATGCCCGTCCAACGATTCTTACTTTTCAGGCAATCAGGTGATCAGCCCGTAATGCCCTGACCCAACTAAGAAACAACAACATCATTGCCCTTCACAGGATTCGACCCACGACTTGTAATTTGTAAGACGCGGACCTATACCACTAGGCCACGGAGGCAGCCACTCTTGCCAGTGAGGCACTGAATTACACTGTGTTCTTATAGGCTGTTGTTTCACTTACGATCGGAGTAACGACTTCTACGCCTAGTCAGTTTATTTCCTTATACGAAATAACCCAGTTACCCCTACAGTAAATGTGTATCGGTGGCGACTTTGCATAATTGCAAGATTTTCATGTAAGGCGACACTCGAGAGCGGAATTTATAGGTCAGAACGAGCAGGCGCGGTGAAGTAAGCCGTGCGACAGGAAACGAGTTCCTATTACGGCTGAAATGTCGCAAATCGAGAAAAACTCGTTACTGACGAACGTAGTTGACACGATGCGTCATGCGATAGACTAACTAGCTCAGCTGTGCGGGCGTAAGTAACTGTATATAAGTGACTATTAATATGAGAGAAGCGATCGCATAACAGTCACATTAGACGAAACAAGGTTCTATATCAGAGTATAACTCTTTAGTCACGTAAACGCTTTAAGCGTTTGATCTTTTTTTCGTTTTTAATCCACGGGTCCAGAAAAAGGGCCGCTTTATGGCCAGTGTCATCTTTGAACCAACTGAATAGTTCAAAACTGTAATAAGATGCAGCCCGTAGCTACTTGGCGTAGATATTTAACTTTTGAAATACATGGGTGACGGGCGCTGTGGAGGCCTAAGCATCTTCTGTGTGGTACTACTTGCTCTCAAGCGAACATCAGTTGACTTGTCAGTATATCTCCTTATAAGAAATAACCTAGTTACTTAGTAGAAAAGTAAGTAACCTAGTTATTTCTTATGTACTTTCACGTAGTGAAAAAAGTGTTGTAACAATTAGAAGACATACAGTATGTTCCAAAGTTCGATATCCAATTGGCAATATTTTGGCCCTTATATGGTTTTTTGATCTGTTGAAATAATTCCGCCTAATATATTTTATATATATATCGAATGTAGAAAAACATGTGCGGTTTTGACGTGAAAAGTGTCGTAAGGTAGGACTTAAAAGCTAAAACGAAGAGATATTTTGTGAGTCTTACACGCTGGCTCCATTTTAAGGTAATATTCTGTTTTATAAGGGCGTTTGACACGAACATGCGGACATACACACAGGTCCGGAACAATTATCTGTTCGCACAAATATTTCATATATTCCCCGGATGGGAGTCGGCACTGTCACCGAAGACAGTGCTGTAGTAATGCCCGCTTGTTGACTTTTTGAACTCCTGTATATCACTACGTATCCCTAAAGACCTTGTAAACGATAGTATAGCGTTGCTACAAAGCTGTATGCTTGTGGTTTTAGCGGTTTTGCCTCCGTGGATTCATTCCATGAAGGCAAAACCGCTATGAATGGCCAGTTCAGTTTATTTTGAGTCCACTTGCAATCGTTTAAATTTAAATCTGCAGTTATATTCGTTTAACGGTGTTAGAACTACGCAGCAGTTCCCCCTGCTCGTGAATTGTGTTTTGTGATTGTCCGGATCGAAGGAAAGTACCACGACCTCACAAAAAATCGGTTCGAAATGGAAGTGTTTGTGCTTCCGCTTCTTTCCGTAGGATTTATTTTATGTATGAGACTGACAAACGAGCAAGCGTCTCACCTGATGGTAAGTGATCACCGCCGCCCATAGACATTTGCAGCATTAC
>DWHO01001270.1:0-16004 GCA_018247575.1 Eurytides lysithous rurik
ATGTGGAAGACGTTCTCCTTGATCACGTCTTTCCTTATGAAGGCTTCATAGGAGATGGCTTCCTTCTTATGCACGATGATGGCCGCTGCCATACAGCACGGATCACTCGTCAGTTTCTGGACGAAGTTGGTATTGAAACCATGGACTGGCCGCCCCCCAGCCTTGATCTCAATTCTATTGAACATATATGGGACGAGCTGAAACGCAGGCTTCGGACAAGAAATCCAGCGCCTGCAGACATTGTAGAGCTAAAGAAAGCGCTCGAAGGCGAGTGGGAAGCTCTCCCTCAAGATCTGGTAGTAAGGGTTATCAGGTCGATGGGGAACCGTCTTAGAGCTGTTATTAAGGTCAAGGGGGCAACACTAATTATTGATTTAATAAATTTTTCATAACATTTTCTTTTGATTTAATTTTATTTATCCTTTTTTTTTCACTAATTCAATTTATGGTACTTTGTGATTTGAACTCGATTAAGTTCAAAAAAAATATTGTATAATTTTAAGCTTATGAATTAGGCTTTCAAAATATATATACCTATTATTTTTTTATTCTTTAAAAATATAATACACCATTTGTCCATTTTCTAGAGGTGAGTCGATTCGGATGCACACGAGTGTATAAGAAAAAACCTTTGAAGTAAACCATTTTTGGTCTACCACTAGACTATCGCTAGGTTGTTGTTTCTGTAGTTCTAATTATGCGTCAGAAATTTTGTTATTGGCATATAATGTATATACGTGCATGTTAGGTAAACACAATTAGTTAAATTAAATTTATTTACGTATATTCAGTTGTAATGCCGACTTGTAGAGTCCGCCTAGAGTAGGATTGCCGGTTATTTTGCGGCCAAGCGGCAATATGTGGTAAGCAT
This sequence comes from Eurytides lysithous rurik, assembly GCA_018247575.1. NCBI lineage: Eukaryota > Metazoa > Arthropoda > Insecta > Lepidoptera > Papilionidae > Eurytides > Eurytides lysithous. The sequence goes on from DWHO01001270.1 coordinate 872, forward strand.
TGCTGGGTTCGAAAGCCAGCGCCAGCGCAACTAGTAAGCTACCTCTATAGACTATGTTATATCTCTAGACAAAGAGAGCAGCGCCATGCCAAGCAAAATTAAACTTACTTTCTTTAAGCAAAATTACTGCATCGATACATCTTTGTTGATAATTGTAGAAAAGTAGAGATTGCTGCTTTGTTAGATCCAAGTGCCGAGCATTGTGTAATATTGACAAGTAATATGTGATAATACATACATAAAAATATATAATGTTTAATACATACATAAAAAAATAAAGTCAATTCCTGCTCAGGTCAATTAAAATGTTTTTTGAAACCATAAAAAACTAAAATTAATTAATTCCATTTAGTTAATGAATCAATGTTACATAATAAAAACTGTATTTTATTGAACTCAAGTGGATGAATAAAAAGTCTTTTATTAGCGATTGAAAATTTGAACTAGATGTGTGTATAATATATAATAAATATATATAGGGAGAGTGTGAACCAAAAAAAAAGGAAGTGAAAAACGCGAGTGATCTATTAAATTATTCTAAAAGAGATAAGACAGTTCGTATCACAGAAATCGACGCCATAAAGTGTTTGGAATGTCAGGAGTCTAAATAAATAACAACCCATGATAAGATCCGTAAAATTGTTTTATTTTGATGACCGTTGGCGCAGATCCTAAGCTGTTGGCTTCGGCGTCGCAGGTCGTGCGTTCTATTCCCAGTAGGGGCAAATATTTGTACGAACTACAAATATTTGTTTCGGATCTGGGCGTCTGTCATAAAATCTATGTTTGTAAAATGCCCTTACAACACAAGATATTTCTATCTTAAATAAGGGGCAGCGTTTTTTTTTAAAAAAAAAAATAATTAAATTAAATTAATTTTGATTACGTGTTGGATTCGCGTAAAGTAATAATCGTTACGAGATTATTCATCTAGTCAAGTTATAGGAACAACGTATCAAATCGCGCTTCCACTCAAACCGATAGTCAAATTAAGACAATAATTTTTTTACCAAGGCTTTTACTTCTTTAAAGTCATGGATTTCCCATTATCAACTATTGAGGAAAATAAAAAAAAGAACTAAAATTGACATTGCCATTTATATTGCAATTTATCCTCTAAAGCTCCGAAATTATTTTGTTGTAAAATCACAGATAGCGTGTAAAGCGTTTCAATTAAGCAGAAAGAAGCAAAATCTTCACGGACTTACCACTAGATGTCACTAAAACTAAAAAAGAAAACGATGTTCTGTGGACACATATGTCGAATTATATATTAAATCATGTAACATATTCGATGAACGATAAGTAAAACTACCTTATTTACTTATTTATCTAACTTACTAAGTTACCATTTTTATAATGGACAAAATAATAATTTAGTATACAATCTGGCAATAAAACATTAACACAGTTAAAATACAAATACAAAGTTGAGTTTTCAAATCATTGACCTTTGTCCTGGATTATTTAGTAAGCCTGGGTTACTGTCTTATTATTTTATTTTATTTTATTTGTGTATAACGGGGTTGGATACATTGTAAAACCAACTAAACTGTATGTATTTATCACTAAATAAACTTGAATGTATCTGTTTGTTGTCCTAAATAAAGTGAGAAAAAAAAGTTAATAAATAGAAAAAAAAATTAGCTATGTTCAATCACCAATACTGGGAAATTATGCAGTAAGTCGGATTTTTATTCGTTGATATAGTATTAAAATTTCTTCGACATACATAGTTCCATCCAAAGTGCACAACCAAACTAAAAATCAAGTTTAAATTATCTCTCATAAAACGATCGTTATTTCCGCCTACAAAATACGCCTGCAAAGAAACTAAAATAAAATAAAAGTGAGGTGAATTGCGTCAACAGCCTCAAAATGACATAATTTCCTTACTCCTCTACGCATTTGGCTTACAAATTGAGTCATGAAAATGAAAGTTATGTTATTTACCTCATGCGTAAACTATTTAGGACGAACGTACGTGTTTCACTGCTTAAGTGTCATTTGTGTGATGATCAGCGATTTATTAACGTTAAGTTATTTCTTAATATTAACTTTATTCAACTGTTCGACCACAACCAACAAGTACACTGGCTTGCACAATAAAAGAATATACACAATTCCCACCAAATTTTTGACAATTACTTCAGTTACTTTTAGTTTTGAATTTGAAACCGATATATTTTATATAAATCAAATTCATTATTCCAATATATATATAACCCAGTCCAATATTTCTCTTTTAAATTACTTGTATTATAGTTAATACTACTACTAGTTTAAGAAGTTTTACAACAGTTTTCATCATCCATTATCAAAAGAAACCCGGACAGAATCCATTTAAAGTAACACTTTTGGTTCTTTTAACGCTGCCCCTATAGAAATATCTTATGTTATAACAGCGTTTTACATACATAACTTTCACACGGACAAACGCCCAGATCTGGAACAATTATCAGTAGTTGAGACAAACATTTGTCCCGGGTGGGAATCGAAGCCACAACCTGCGACACCGAAACCAATAGCTTAGCGACTGGGCCAAACGGGTCATCAAACACTATAATTTTATCTGTTATTTGGTAGCATACTGTAGCACTACTGTGATTCAGTTGGAAGGGCAATTACAGCGTAGCCATTGGTGATAGGGATCAACCACCTCATATCTATAGGTGACGAGATCAACAGAAAACTATAACTAACTAAACTTGTGCAGTTCAAAATAGCGTATATTAAGTATTAGGCATAAAGACCATCTCTGAAAGATAACGCAGCGCATGTCAAGCAAAGTTTTAAATTATTTTTGTTCAAAATAATGTGTTGTTATGAACAACGTATCCTTATTATAATGCGCTTCACTTACACGTCACGTCATTTTAACTTTTGAATTTTATCTTCTTTTTAATTCCATTTTTTTGTTTAATATATCATATATCATATTTTTATTGTTTAAAAAAGATTATGGTACCGATTCAATATTGAAGACATTGATGTTGCTTTCGTAAGTAGGCCTTTTAAATGCCACTGTCGCATTGATACTGTGAAGTGAATTAACGATAACCAGATTGTTAACGATTTCGCAATCGAAAAGTGGTAGAACACTTTTGCAGAGTTCGTCTACGGTTAATTACCAGTTATTTCCCGTTTTTATCCTTGATTTAGAAAAAAAGGTTGCCCCTATTGTATGATAGAAATATCTTGTGTTATAAGAGCGTTTTACGTACATAATTTTTACGCGGACAAATACCCAGATCCGAAACAACTATCTATAGTCCGTACAAATATTTGCCCGGGTGGGAATCAAACCCACGACCTGCGACGCCGAAGTCAATTGCTGGGCATCTGCGCAAAACGGTCATCATTCAGTTATTTTAAAGCCAAGCAGCATATGCAAGCACTAAAAGCGTAAGCACCACCATGTTCCGGTCTTAAAGGGTAATACTGTAATACTGTCTCTCTCTTATCTTATCTCATCTTATATGACGTTGAAGCTTTTAGCCCATGCGGCTCTGTAAAGCTTCATCGAATCACCTAATCCGTGGAAATGCTAGTTTCCACGAATTGGATGGACCCACGTCCTGCGGAGTCACGCATGAGAACATGCGTGTTATGACAAAAATTTAATTTACTACATTAAAATTACTTGAGGGATTGTCGGCTATGGACATTTGGGGTCCGGTGTACGGACCTGGACCGCGACTGTCGTCGACTGTGTATTGGCAAGCGGAACGGGGAGCGGTGAGAACCGCCCCGGGAGTACTGCCCCTGTGATTACAGGGCATGGAGGTATACCATCTTACATTTTAGGGTGGTTGGCGTAATGATGCGTCAAGCACGTTCTGTGTGAAACTGTAATGACCTAGAATCTTTTAAAATAAAAAAAAATAAAAGGCTTAATTTCATTAAGATTTTGTAATTTTAAATAAAGTTATCCTACAAAAGATGTCAGTAGATATTGACACCGGTCATGGCCTTATATTGTAAAAGCAAAATTAATAATGAAAAAAAAAACCGCGACTGTTGAGAACGTTGTAATTTGTAATCAAGAAAGATACAGCCGTAAGAAAAATGTTCATTATTTCGCCCTTTGTCAAGTCATTGTTCCAACATCTTTGCAGAAACTATCGCAAATAAATCACAAATGTTTTGCAGAAAACCTTATCTCAATCGTGCAGACTATTTTGGAACAAAACCGAAACATTGATTTAATATAATAAATCGTTATTAATTAAATTAAGCAAAGTTAGCTTCTGTTATATTTTTAACGTAATGATACTCAACTGGGAATCCGTCTAATGGACCTCTAACACGCAAGGTGTTTAAATTACGTCTCGGTACTGTAGTTTTTCGTTTTTATTTTTTTATCCATGGATCGGCAACCTTTTCTTATAACCGGGCCACAGATATTATGAGAATATTTGTGCGGGCCACAAACGTTAAGAGGATATTGGCTATTGGAGGACATTTCGTCTAATTAACGGTTTTTTTAGATATTCATATACAATGGCCGCATCGTAGTGGTTTACGGGCCGCTGGTTGCCGACCCCTGTTTTAGGTTATAAAATGACGAAATCAGCGACACTTGTACACAGGGCAATACTGTTTTGAACAGCACGAAATCAAAACCGACCCCTGCGCGCTGCGCTCTGTGTGATAAAGTGAGAGAGATGCAAAATATCTTTATGCCAACATTGCCTTTTAAATATGATGACAGTAATACTTACACTACTACTTTGACGAATAACTGAAAATGCAGTGGTACCGACTCCGGCGGACTATCTTTAATAGACCAACCACGGATAATATAAAAAAAATAAGATACATGAAGTAAATTCATTACGTGATGGACCATGCCTCGGTATCCTCTGAAGATACCTTTGCCTAGCAACAAAATTGAAATAAAGCAAAGCAGAAAAAAAAGGGTTTTGGTAGATTCATAATCAAACTTACTTTATTTTGTATTTCTAAAATTATTTGCCACAAAAAATTCAAAATAAATTATTCAATAATTAGTTAAGCATATGAGCATATACATTCAATGGACGCAAAAGGGGACATGACATGTTTTGCACCTTACGACACGCAACTTTCTTTATTTGGGCTCCAAGTTTACGATGGGCGTAACCGGAATCAGGTGTTGCGCCACAAAATGGCACGAGTCATTGAAGAAATATTTACATTGAATAGAATTGTGTGTCGGTAGGTCCGGCCAGCATTGAATAGTTTTATTGCTTTATTATATGACCTAAAAGTCTTTCAAATATTTAATTTACTAAGTAAGAAAGAAAATCAACATCAAATAATTAAGAGAACCGACTGCCGTAAGAAAAAGCGAGGTGAAAATCTTTTCAACCTCACGACATGCTGCCCAAAAATTGCAATTTGATCCTTTTAACATATCAAAAGAAAATCCACCACCCCAAAAAAGTAACTAGATATAATTTAATATGTTAAAAGAATCAAATCGCAATTTTTGGGCAGCACCAGCCCTTTACAAATAATGAGGAAACGTAGAATCACATAAATGTGCAGTTTAAAAACACGTTTGTTTTCTTCACTTTTGCTGGCGCAGTCATATGAAAGAAAAAAAATGTGTTACCGTTATATATTTGCTATCAATATTTTTAAAACTTTTGAAACTGTGTTTTGCAAAGAAGAAGTGTAAAAAAAAATACAAAATTATAAGGGACGGTTATAACATAAAAAGTAGTAAATAGATATATAGATAGGCATAAGAATGTTAAGAAATATCCATTTAAACAGCGCCATGCCATTTGATGCATCCAAACGGACTAATTTAATTTAAATAATTACTAATTAACAATGTCCCAATTAACAAATTAATTAACAAATTCTCCTGACCGATTCTAACCACAGCGGCCGATCTACAAGAGATCAGCCAATTGCGCAGGATATACCACAGTGCACAAGTGGTTTGCGCAGACACAGGTGCTCACTCTTCCTTTACTCTCGTAGCCTAATGGCATGGATAACGGACACGACCAGAGAGAGATCAGACGCAGAGGCGGTGAAATTAAACCGACTTTTAAATAAAGACTCCTCCAAGCCACCGCTAGATGTCGGCAAGAAGCCGGGACCGACTTTTTACATGTCCCGGGTGATCAGCATGTAATGACCTAAGCCAACTAAGAATCAATAACACAAGTCATTGCCCACCGTGGGATTCGAACCCTCGATCTTCAAGTTGTAAAGCGTAGGCCTATATCGATAGGCCACGAGAGCAGTTTTTTTTACTTAAGTACGTGTCCGTATTACTTAACGGGCTCAACGATCAGAATTAAAATTAATAAAATTCGGCACTATTATACGCCGTAATGACCTATTGTGCTAACGAACATATTGAAAAAAATCGCACAGGAAAACACTTCAAAAGGTTTATATAATCTAACAAAGAAATAATAAAATATACTTCAAATTTAGTCAATATTTAGTAGACGACGTACAAAAATTCAATCTCTTGATGTACCTCAAGTATGTATTAGACATAACCTTTAAAAGTAAATGAGAGTATACCATTGATAATTGACTCATTTCCAATCAAATCCTAGAATAACAATTTTACTTCCGCTTAAATAATCATGCGCTCTTTAAGGAAACGTATCTCGAAAGAGGAAATGAAAGGGCTATGAGAGCTGACTGCGGGAGTCACTGAGGCAAATTTTCTCAAAACATCACTTGCTCGAGTACTGTACGCTATTGCATCTTCACAAAGGCCACAATGTAATGGGCGAATTGCCAATAACTTAGTTCACTGCCGACGATCGACGGTTTGGTACTCATTTGGTATGGCATCTGGAGAGAAATTTCCCTCAGTGCTTAAACATTCAGAATGTGCTCGGTCGGGTGCATTTCGTCCGCCCAGCCAAGTTAGCATCTAGAAAACGACAAATGACAGACACTCTGGTCGATTATCAACTCTAGCATGCTCGATATAAGGAATACTTCTGAAGGGATATGCTAATCTTCGGGGCCGTATTGAATATGGATACTAAAGAATACACTCTCACCAATTGGGATGTCATTGTTTGAGCATCGGCGTCAATGGAACCTTTTGGTATTGTGTGAAGGATCGGAGATGGAGTTAATGAGCTTTTGGACGTTTTGAAACATGTCACGTCGTTCGTAATTAATCGATTGTTTAGCTTTAAAAACACTTGAAGTAAGAAATTTATATATTTTACCCCAGTTTTATCATTTATTATTAAAACGGTTATTTAGCACAAGTTTCTTTCTGTGAATCAAAGATCTTACTAACCTATGACTATTTAAAAGTAAGTGATGCAAGTCAAGAAGTATCCAGCTCGTGGGTAAATGTTCTAACTAGTCTATTGCTTTGCCCCTACGTTTTTAGGTGCAAATAAAATCATAAGCACTGTTGAGGTAATGATTCTAACCGGATCCAAATATTAATTAAAATCTTTTAACGTTTGCTCATTGGCACTAATCCAAGCTCAGGCTTATTTTAATATTTGTATCACATACGTGAGGGTAGAAGACATAATTTGGGAACAAGAAACGTGCAACGTCACACTCTAACTTGCGTTTTTCACGTATCACAAGGGATACTTGTATCGTAGACCGTCTAATATTCTCTACAAATTATAAGTCTCTTTAGAAGAGCCAAATCCACGTCACTCCCGCTTTCTTTTTCCTATACGACAGAGTTGAAATTTAGCTTGATGGTGATTCGGCAGAATATTAAACATGCAAATACACAATGTACGGTAAAAGTTTGCCTAAGGCATTTTTGTGTACATAGAGTATCAGTGTATGGAGCTGACTGAAACATTTTTAAGACGAATATGCTAAATTTCAATCGACTGAATCAAGGCCCAGCTACTGTGGCAATCGTTTAGCATATTTCATTAATAGGTTTAGTTTTAAATAGCATGGTATCGATCATATAGCGGTACTATATCTTAACTCCTGCCTATATATGTATATTGGTGAACTAAAGCATACGTGGCAAATGGAATATGTCGATACCAACACGACTGTAAAATACTTGTTATCATTAATTACCTTAATATATTATTTATTGCATTTTTACATCAGAGTACAAGGTGAGTGATGACAGAACGAGTGAATAAACGAACTTTTGCTGAGTGATTACCATCTAAAATCACATCAGTGCAACCATCAGAAACATTGCAGGTTAATAAAGCACAAAAAATTACCTAAAATGTATAGAATGGGTCTGGAAGATGAACTTGCTTTAAGATATTGTCTTCCAGTAGTACCAGGAATAACAGACTGCATCAGATCATTGGTAAATTAGAGAAATTTTGAAATGGAATGTGAATGACTTTAAAATTTTTCAACTCAAAGGCAAATATGTTAAACTGTACTTTCAACGTTGAACAGGCCGCTTGACCTGGCAATATACATCGTCATTTTATTACGTAATTCATTCTAAGTGAAATTCTTAGAAATGAAAACAAAGCGGCATTTGCAGTAGTAATGCGAGCGAATTACATAAATAGGCAGTTTATATGCAGTCAAAACTTACAGATTTTGTTTCTAAAGTACTCAAACTTTCGCCTAATGCAATGCGACGCCTCCAAATAGGTTTAATATTTTTTGATCGCATACAAATGGCTCTTTCGGCACCGAAGGATCGGCCGCTTGGTTCTTAATGGGGAAATTATTAATGAACTTTGGGAAAGTTCAATAAGCGCGAAACCGGCAAGGTCTTATGAAACACGTGCAAAAACCATGAATGAACACGTTTAATTTAATATAACTGTCTATAGTTTTTTTGCGTAAGTCGTCGAGGATTTATTTTATAAGTCGTAATTACACCCTTGTGGCAACGTCGCGATTTCGATTTACCGTCGATAAGTAGTCGTAATTACGAACTGCCATTGATCTCGTGAAAGAAATGAATGATTACAGGAAACATTATAAATGATATAAAGTCTATTGTCGATTGGATTCATTGATCCATCCTACTTAACGGGCGATATGACGGAAAAAATTGCAGGAACTATGCGGTTTTAATAATAAAAAAGGGGATCAGTAATATTTGAATAGGCTGTGAGGTATAAACGCGCCTACATAATATCTTAAAAAAATAAAACATACACTAAGTGTAAAACAAAAATACGATTTCTTAATATCAAAAACACGAGAATTAGTATAACCTAGTATGTGGTAAAGATAAAAATTGTTTAGAAAAGTAAAGAATAAAAGTGAATATACCAAGATCCATTTCAAGAAATGCCTGACCCTGAAGCATTGCCATCATAACACACTTCCTTTTATTTAACACAACATTAAAATCTAGCGGAGCTGTGTTAATTTGCTTGATGCTTTTAATGAAATATTAATACCAACAGTTTCATTTTTATTATTAAAACGGTTATTTCTGTATATCAAAGATCTTTCTAACCTATGATTAATTTAAAGTAAGTGATGTTAGTCAAAAATATCCAGCTGCTGCAGAGTAAATGTTCTAACTGATCTATCGCTTTGCTCCTACGTTTTTAAGTGTAAATAAATAGATAAGCACTCTGTCGAGGTAATAATTCTAGCCGGATCCAAATATCAACTAAAATCTTTTAACGTTTGTTCATTAGCAGTAATCCGAGCTCAAGCTTATTCTAATATCTGTGTCACATAGGTAAGGGTAGAAGTCGTCAGTTGGAGACGGACTTTTATTTAATACAACATTAAAAACTAGCGGAGCCGTGTTAATTTGCTTAATGCTCTTAGAGCGAGATTTGTGTGCCCGGCGTTTCGTCATAGCCACACACATCTGCCGCCGACGGGGATCGAACGTGACATATGAAGCCCGGATGGGAGGGGGGCACAAAATAAAACTGTCCGCCTTACAGGGTACTATGACAATTGAACATTCGCCATCGAGGAAGATGAAAGCGTTCGTGCTATTGTGCTTTGTGGCGGCGGCGGCGGCCCTGCCAACGGCTCGGGAGGACGGGGTCATGGAGAAGTTCATCTCGACGCTGAGGGATTGCGTGGAGACCGACACCATGCTGTGCCTTAAGGTGTGTGAAGTGAAGTGAAGTGAAGTGAGCGATGTGATAAGTGCTGTAGGACACTTTATAAATAGGAATCGAGCGAATGCAACGGGATAAATATACAGTGGCGGTACTACCATAAAAGCCCAAAAGCCCGGCTTGCCCTACTGAGGAGCAAAATTTATAAATCTTAATTAGCACGTAATTCCCGAACAATTTATTTTTAAAGTTGAGCGTTGCGGGAATTATGTGCTAATTGAGATTTATAAGTTTTACTCCTTAGCAGCTTTTGGGCTTGTATGGTAGTACCGCCACTGTAAATGTACCGCTAAATTGGGATTTAGCTCTTAAGAGAGCTTAGTATAGCGCATAGATAAATTTTAGTTAGTGAATCGTTAACAATTTGGCGTTTTTGTTGGCAATTAGCACGGGCATAGATAGCGTTTAATCCAATATATGCAAACGTGATATTAACTATTTATTAGATTATTAAACTTGAATGAACTCGTCCCAAGAAGTACATAGCGTTAAAATTACGTTCAATGCTATTAAAAGAGGCGCAATATACCAATGACTGTATGCTGAAGCTTAATCAATATTAAAGGGTTTTTTCTTTCTTTATATTCTAAATTTTTGCCATCGTTTACAGCCATATCAGGCAAATATTGAAAATTGTTAACGATTCAAAAACATATACATCGATAAATATATAAAACGAAAATAAATATATCCAGCTTAGAGAAACAGAATATGGTTAATCGGTGATACTATTACATTTAATAATTTGTCCCAGAATTTCACCAAAGCCGGCAATTATAATCATCGCAGCTTAAGTATTCTCCGTTTGCTCCCATAATTATGTGCGAAAGCATTGTTAACCGATACAATGACAATTGTGTCGAAATTATAAGAAAATTAATACAGCTCATCTTGGCTCTTACCTTTTTTATCGTAAATTTAACGAACAATTGACTATTATAACGGGCATCAAGTTTTTCCATCCTTTGTTTATAGGAAAAAGCGATGAAGTTCACGGAGAACCTTGCCGTATCTAAGGACCTGAGTCTGGTTGAAGGCGTGACCTTCGCTAGGACGGGCAGCCCACGTTCCGCCCGCAGCTTCGAACCTCTCGACAACGACCCGAAGGCCAGGGAACAGCAAGTGGAAGAGAGAATCATGGACAACGTTGTAGACTTTTTAGACAGCCACGCATTGCAGCTCAGGATGCCGAAGTCGTTCATCGAGGACAATTCAGTTGAAGAGGAAGGTGAGAAAGTGCTACGTATGAGCATTAAATGTTTAAAGGGACTTAGGTATATTATAAAGAAATGTTCCTTTGGTCACTTTAACCTGAAAACAAGATAGATGATTTTCGCATCTATGTTAACTAGTTAAAAAAAGAAAGCACCATCGTATTTAATTAGTCATTCGGTTTACCCATCTTATTTAAATAAGACAAGTCACGAAGAACGGTTTATTATACTTCACACTCGGATATTTATTTCTCTCATGTTTGCTCTAGGAAATTATCTCTAAAACCTTTAAAGTTTCTGATAAAATCACCGCTCTATTATAATGATGAATTGTTACTTTTTCGCTTTTGTCTAAGTCTTCCGTAATATATAACAACGGACATTTTATTTCAATTATTTAATAGACTTTTTTTATTAATTTTATGACGTGCTACTGTTATAAAAATATGTTTGTGTTATTTAACTTTTATTTTCGTAGAAAATTATATGAAAGTGACAACAGTGTGTGTGTGTGATGACATTTTCTTGTATATTTTTTTTACTTAATTTTTAACTATCTAAACGATGAACAAAATGAATAATACGGAATACGACAAAATATAAGCAAAGTCATAAGACATTAATTCGGTTGAGTTGAATATTAAAATATCCTTTGTATTTTTTGTGCTTTTCTCACAACACCTAATATTACAGGCCGTGGCAAGAAGAAGAAGAAGCTGAAGAAGCTGCTCCCTATCTTGGCCCTCATCAAGCTGAAGTTGGCTGCGCTAGTTCCCCTCTTCCTCGGCATCATCGCTTTCGCTGTATTCAAGGCTTATCTGCTCGGAAAGATAGCGTTCATCGCCGCCGCCTTTGGCGCCCTGAAGAAGCTCTTAGAGTCGAAGAAGAACAGCGGTTGGTCCGAGCCTCCTCATGAGGAGCACGGCTGGGAAAGCAACAGTGGTTGGGGCAGGTCCCAAGATGCTCAGAACTTAGCTTACGCTGCCCACGCTAAGCTGGCATAGACATGACGAACAAAACTTATTTATTTAATTTATTCGTAACATAAGTCCAACAGGAGTTGCTCGTTCTTTGTCCATACATTAACTCGTTCATTCTATTCATCCTTCAACCACCGGTTTTATTTCTCTATTTAATTACAAGTTATTATCGCGTATGTTTGAGACACGTTTGTGTGAAAGGAGCTTTGCAGTATTTTGTATGTGTTTGTTTATATTTTATGTATGTTTTATATTAAGAATACGACTGATCTTGTTTAGTCTATTTCATGAATATGTCTATGTATATAATTAATTATTTATGTAGTATATTTATTTAACTAGATATGCTTCTCATAGAAGGTATTGTGTTGAAACTGGTGTTTAATTACCAAATATTTTTTTAAGTTTATATTCCAAAGATATTATATTTTTTATTTTATTTTTTTAGTTTTTACTATACTCTATTTTATTTTACGACAGATACGATATTGACGAACAGTGGAATGTATGATTTGATACGAGTCAAATATTTATAATCTGACAGAATTTATTTATTGTATCTTGCTAAGATGTTATTTAAAAGGATGTTTTACGATGGATCCACGTAAAAGAAATAAATTTTTATATGATTATGCAATACGTTTTATTTATTTTCCTTATGACACGGCATTTTTGTTCGTTAATCTTTTATATAATCAAACTATTTGTCAGTAAAAATGCAATAACTGACAATATAAAATATATACTTTGCGTCTATAAAAGTTTAACGTATTTCTCAACAAAAATGACATTGGTTTAAATACTAACAGTAATATAAAAAAGGAAATGAACACGGAAGTCTTAATCACATGTAATCATTATTTCATTACTATAATTTTCTACGATAAAATTTACATTCCACTCGTATATTTTAATGCGTTAACTATTCATAAGCGAAAGCGTTATAATATAAATTAATTAAAATACATTCCTAACGCCTGTTTTATTCATGAATCTGTTGTGATTAGCAAACTTTAGTATACTATTATAGTGCATTTTTTTACTGTCTAATTCGCCTATAAAACGGAAACCAATTAGTTGAAAAAAGGTTGTGGAATAAAAAAAACTAATTTGAATTCTAATGACCAAGTAAGTACTCACGCAGCAGTCAACGATATTTTGTTTGTCGAAAGCTCTATTGGGCATCTTAAATTAGGAAAGGCGTGCTTATCAAACATAAGCGTTTGCATAGAGATCTCTTAGCTTTGTGTGTCAACAGAAAAGAATATAAACAATGGGACACAATAAGCAGAATCTCTCAGACAGGTCATTGAAAACGTTCACATGACTTTCACTCTTAGCCCGAAAGAAAGTAGGTCTATAGTGGCATACGCGGCACCGTGGGATGATATAAGCGGATGTGTTGCCTTGTGTACGGAAAAAAAACTTTCATTTTCAAGTAAAAGAAATTCGGTTGGTAAAGGCTTACACAATGTCGATATCTTACCGGAGTCTGCCTATTACAATTAACTCATTATTAACAATGTTTTTTTTATAGTGATTTGTAATTGATAAAAACAAAAACTAAATAAATATGTATGTGGTGGCGTAGAGCAGGGCACAAGTTATTAACTAAAAATAATTTCCTCCCGGCCAAATCCGGCCACAGCGGCCAATCTACAGGAGATCAGCCAAGTGCGCAGGATATATTATAGTGCACAAACGTTTGCGCAGACACAGGTGCACTCACTGTTCTTTTACTCTCATAGCCCGATGGGACGGACAATCGATGGGACATCAGGCGCAGAGGCGGTGACATTAAACCGACCTCTTAATAACGATTTCTCCAAGTCACCGCTAGATGGCGTCGATAAGAAGCCGGGACCGACTTTTTACATGCCCATCCGACGTCATCATCATCATCAATCAACTTCCTTTTCAGGAAATCGGGTAATCAGCCCCTAATAAACTAAGAACAACAACGCAAAGTAATGACTGAGCAATGGCTCACCGCGAGATTCGAACCCACGACCTCCGATTTGTAAAGCGCGGGCCTATACCACTAGTCCACGGGGGCAGTTATTTAAATTAAAGATAATTAGTGTTGACTAAAGTGATTAAACAATATTTGGGATAATTTAGTTGGTACGCGTATACGTAAGTTATTTTAACTACTGTGATAGATATTTCCGTGTTAACTATCTAATCGATATACTTATAAACTAAAACGAGAAATTAATTTTCACAAATGGAACATAGCAATAACTTGACAGTAAATACGTCGATACTTGTAATTTTCGTGAGGCGAATATTTTTTTTTTCATTTTTTCAACTTTCATAGAATGGACAAATTTTTTTTAAGTTATTTCACGAGCGTGACAATTGGATTCCGTTAGGATGAATCAGCCGGTAATTATAATATTTATAGTAAGCTACTTGGTACGCGTAACTAGGACTTGAAATTCCGAAGTAATATAAATGTGATATCTCTATTCTAAGGCCGTTGCCTTTTTTATTCTGAATTTAAGTAAATGTGTATTATTTTAACTAATTAATAAAAATTAATGAAATGATATTCGCTATTATATATATAATTATATTTGCAATTTCACTATGTACATCTTAGACGGTTGTACTAAAAGGTAAATAACATTATGAACCCGGTTCGGACATAGCAAATATATGTTTTAATCAGTGGCGGTACTACCATACAAGCCCAAAAGATCACCTTGCCCTACTAAGGAGTAAAATTTATAAATCTTAATTAGCACATAATTCCCGCAACGCTCAAATTTAACAAATAAATTATTCGGGAATTATGTACTAATTAAGATTTATAAATTTTACTCCTTAGTAGGGCAAGGTGATCTTTTGGGCTTGTATGGTAGTACCGCCACTGGTATATATTACTATATATGTT
>DWHO01001271.1:0-16002 GCA_018247575.1 Eurytides lysithous rurik
CTATACACTTCTGCATTTAGCCTTCAGTCCGCTTATTTACACCGTACAGGAAATAGTTGAAATTATACTCTGTACACCGAGAGAAGAGCCGACGAGAAACGCAACAGTTGCTCTTTTAAAATACCGTTACAGTATGTTGAGCCTTAATTCAAAGTAATAGCTCTCCCATATACGAGTCAATCATTTAAATTCCACGCATTATGATCTACCAGAAACTCCTGAACAGTGAAAAAAGCTTTAAGCAACAAAATGTATGAACAGTGTACCGCGTTCGGCAACTTCCATTTTTTATAATCAGCACAACTATACACTTCTGCATTTAGCCTTCAGTCCGCTTATTTACACCGTACAGGAAATAGTTGAAATTATACTCTGTACACTGTCAGTTCTTCTACCGACGAGAAGTAATTTTAACCCTTTCGTTACCAGCGCCGGAATTAGCCGGCATCCATTTGCCGTTCCTTATATTGCATTCTTATTGAATTGTTTCCTCTTAGGGTGCAATAAAGCTTACCGCCATGCAATGTGCACACTTCGCGGCGCAAATGCCCGGTTCAGTAGCGTCATTTCGGCGGAACGGAGTGGTAAGCAGAGGGTTAAGCATCACCGTGCTCCGGTTTAAAATTAAATGTTAACAGTTACTGAGCATAAGGAACATCTTAAATGTACATGTGATAGCCAAGCCGGTTTTGTTAGCACTGTCATTAACATCATTTTCATTTAATTACAAAGAATAACGATACCGAAACACCACCACCGCCTCCTGCATACGCCAGTCACACACGCTTGTTAACCATTCGGCCTCATGAGTTTTAATCGAATCGGAAACACTAAACTGCGCGCAACTCTTTCAGATGTTCCTAATGATCATGTACGAAGTGGAATGCAAGACGCTGATCGACCAGATGAACATCGACTACGCCAAATACAACAAGTTGCCTAGCCGCCAGAAGGCTATCGTCGCGGCCACCGTGCGTAACAACCGCTTGTACACGGAGAGGTGCTGGGCGCTGTTTGTCACGTACAGCGTGATGACCTTTCCGATGATGGCGGTGGTGTTGAACGTCTACAACTTCGCCTTCACCTCCGACCCGGTGAAGTACATGGTGCACGACGTCCCCATACCGCTAACGGAGCCGGAGGCTAGGTTCGACTCGCCCCAGTTCGAGTTCTTCTTCGTTTACATGACCTACTCCGCGACTTTGTACGTGATAAACTTCACGGGCTACGACGGCTTCTTCGGGCTGTGCATCAACCACGCGTGCCTGAAGATGAAACTGTACTGCTGCTGGATGGAGGACGCGATGGAGGCGAGAGACCAGAGGGAGGTCGAACAGCGCGTGGCCCGAGTGATCGCGAGCCAGTGCGAACTTTTTAGGTATATCGAATTTTAACAGTACGTATCGTTGTCAATCGATCAATGTATATATATCTATTATTCGAAGAACAAAGAGGTATCTTCTTTATCTTCGAATAATATAGATCTTTTCCGTGCCATTTGACAAATCAAAAATAAAATGATAGCATTAGCAGTGACAAACGTAAATAGTGAAAATTCTGGCATTGATATAGCAAATTTTGTCAGTGGTATTTATAGTAATAAATACTAATGAAAATTATTATACTATGGTATTATATTATCCTTGACGACCAATCACGCCCAAAGCTTTTTTGAACATCGTAATAACAAGATGTCATTGCAACATTGGATATGCTCAATTGTGAACATTGGTCGATATCGAGTGTTGTAAGCACAAAAAATCTATTTGACTCGCCCGTTAGTGTATTGGTTAGTGCTCCTGACTGCAAAACCGAGGGTCGTGGGTTCGATTCTCACACAGGACAAAATATTTGTGGGACGGACATAGGTATTTGTTGTGTGTCTAGGTGTTGATTATCTATATAAATATATATTGAAAAATATATAAGTATGTATATCAGTTGTCTGATTACCATAGTACAGGCTCTGCCTAGTTTAGGATCAGATGGCAATGTGAGAGATGTCCAAAAAAAAAAACAAATTTGTTTTAACAAAATAATGAACAAACTTACTTTTTTTTTAGTAGGCTGACAAACGAGCAATCGGCTCACCTGATGGTAAGCGATCACCATCGCCCATGGACATTTGCAACAGAGCTTGTAAATGCGTTGCCAGCCTTTAAGGGGGGATATTGTAAAAGAGGGAGGGATGAGGAGTGAGAGTGTGGAATTATGGGAAGGGGATTAGGGGAGGAGGGTAGGATGAGAGGGGATGGGAGGGGTTGGGCCACCGGCCACCTCACTCACCAGACGAAACGCGGAAGCTAAAAACACTTCCACTTTACGCCGATTTCCTGTGAGGTCGTGGTACTAATCCGGTTCGAGCCGACCCATTCAGCAACGGGAACAGCTGCGTGGCTCTACCACCGTAAAACATCTCTTATGTCACATATGAGGCAAATGTGAAACGATCAGTATATACGTAGGTGGTTGTGAGGAATATAAGAGATATTAACTAGTGCGACAATAAATATCAGTTACAGGTGACGTGATAGGGATATCTTTCAGTTTTCGTTTACTTGTAGAATACGTGTAGGTGTGAGGGAAAACTTGCAGAGGGATGATGACACCGAGCATATTAAACTGAAACCTTGTCATAAAGCCATCACATACAATTAAATATCATGATCAAACGTTTGTATTTGACTATATAACATATATAAATTCTTTGAAAGAGATGAATATTCCAATGAAATAATCCTCATATGGCGTTTTCCTTCAATATCGTTTAATTAGACCGCAGTATGATGTCATGAATATGCATGAAAATATTGTGTAAATTAAGACGGCCTTGATCTGTTTGTCGTGCCATGCTCTCTGACGTCTTGCCGTCTCCGTCGCACAGTTCGCCGTCTCGCTCACTCACCAGCGTGATGTCGCGGCTGGCCGCGGCGGCGGACATGTGCAGCGAGGGCTGCTTCACGCTGGAGGAGCAGTCGAGGGCGCGCGCGAAAGTGCCCACCGAGCGCGAGACCACCAGGAACTGGTCGATCTGCCGGTCCGTCAGACCGTGTTCCGGCGTCCAGACCAGCGTCTCGAGGTCCTCGCTGTTGCGCGGCTCCTCCTCGCCTGCAATTTAAAAAAAAATCTTTTAAAACCTTTATCACGGAATCGACAACGCGACGGATTAGAATAGCAATATTTATGAAATAGGAGAATATATATGTAGCGTGGAAGTTGATAATATTTTTAATGTAAGAACCATTTAAATAAATGCTATTTTCAAATGTGGCTTGGGCTTTCTTTTAATTACTGGGAATAATTCAAAAGAAATTAGTAATTATTGCTTTTGAATTATTCCCAGCAAATTTTCACGAATCTGCACAGTATTGTTTTATTTAAATTTGACTTACTAACTTTTCTTTAAGTTCTTAATCTTAGATAAATTTCAATCTCTGATATCTCTCTTTTAAAATATAATAATCTAATCATTAAGCTAAGTTCACGTCATCGACAAACGAGCTACTTCAGGCACTACAAAATGATTTTCATTTTACGAGTTTTCTCTATTTTTGACTTGAGTTAAAAAGGTTAGAAATATTTAGTTTGGCCGCATGTGATCGCCCTAACTGCACTATTTACATAATAAACAGTAAATAAAATGTTAACACTTGTGTATAAAACAGATAATTATATAGAACAAAGAAACTACATCGTAGAAAACTTCCTCAAAGTAACAATTTCTCTAATTGGACGACTGTAGCATTAGGTTTATCGATGACCTTCTAAAAAATAGTACCGAACATATTGAATTTGTGCACACGATATGCGTGACTACGAACATTATTTTACATAGTAAATAACAACGTTACTTGTTTTAATTGATCGACGGTGAATCATATATAATGGCAACCAAGTTCTTATTTTAATCTAATACGTGATATTGGTCACTTGCGATACGTAATGGTGCGTATACACTAGAACATCTTCTTGTCATAGAACATCGAGCCGCTCTAATGTGTAACTTAAACGAAACCAATCGCATTACTCTCAACTCGCTTTGTTATATATAACTTGATATTACAAATCGACATGAGATTTTATGTAACATTTTTTTAATTATTTTAATTTTGTTAAATTAACGATAATTTTTTCCTCTCCCCCTCAAAATTAGAATCTCGAATACAAACTTAAGTATCTGCAGAAATGTCAAACTAACAAGAAATGCTCCAGTGTATAATCGCCTTTAAACTTTGATTTCTTCAAAGGAATTTTATAACTACATATACAAATATAATAGACATGCATTATTAGTGAGGGATGTAATTCAATGCTGGAATATAAAACATTTCATTTCAAATGTAAGACATTCAATACATACCTTCTTTTAATAAATTAGTTACTTCAGTCTGATATCTACTTCCAACTCTGATTTCACCCTTATCTGCTAATAAAGTCTTTTGTGAAGGATCAAATACTAAACAATAAAAAAATGCGTCCTGAAACAAAGAGAGAAAAAGTGTCGTTACACAAAAATTTACATATACAATTTTTACATTGAATAGTGACAATTGAAATTTCCACGAGGCTAATTAAACAGGTTTCGTTAATTACTTAATACGGTATCTATGTATATGCAAAACTTCCAAGTTTTTGCAGCGATATGCAAACGAGCGTCGCACTAGCCGCGGCTTCAGACGATCTAAAAGTCGAAACATCGGCAAGCATATATCGGGTTATGGAAATTTCGTAAGGGTACGTCATCCACTCATAGTATATAAAATAGCATTGGTTAACATTATAATGTGTATATTGTCGCGTAATTATATATTACTTTTCTTTCTCTATGTTTTACAAACTCTTAATTCTACTTTATTTAATAAACGTCAACGAGTACAAAGTAAAACGAAACAATTACAAAAATATATCAACAAAAATAATTAATCTTACACATATGTGTCAAGGATTGGATCCCTGGAAATCTTCTATAATTAAAAAAAATATGTAAAAAAACGAGATAAGATTTTACGAATAAAAAAAAAATACTCGAGCACTATAATAAACGGGATAATATCGCTGACTCGTTTCGAATCTGTCGAAAAAGATATTGGCTTAGCTGTTATACTTAATAATAGCATATTTGCTTAGCTGAACATGCAGCGACTAGTCAAAGTTTTCCGAACACTATTCCGGTCCCAGTCGTAACCTTTGTTACGGATGAAACGCAACAAGCGCCGTTGGAAATAAATCAATATAACAAAACAGGAAACGCGAACGGAGATACGAAATAGGCCGTCAAGTGCATGCTCATTTCCTTATTAGTTTGTGTACATGTAATATAGCTGATTGTTATAAATTGATGTCGCCCATAAAACTCTTGCAAGCGAAGCTCATGGATTCGTTTCGCTGCGTTAAAAATAAATGTCCGATATATTTTTTTTCTTCTTCTCCATTTTTTAAAAATCTTATACAGACACAGAAAAGAAATTGAATTTGTTCAAAATCATAATCTATTAATGTAACTTTTTTTCATAAAAATTACATTAATGTAATTTTTTACATAAAAACTACATTAATATTATTACTAGTTAAGGATATAGGGCTGAGACGCACTAATGAGTGTAAGTCTTTAAAAAAATTCCGATGTATGAGACAGCCTTTCACATATCTGGCTACTGAAGTTGCAAGTTTTTGATTACAAAGAAATTTAAATTTGAAATCAATAGAACGTATTAAAATCACAGTCAGTCGGTCAGTCAACTCGAAAAGTTAATGAATTTGGCGAAGACGTTCAAGCAACACGTTTCCACAATAGGTTTCCGTGCGAAAAGCACTGGTAACCGTCACTTTGTTTTAATTTTTTCATATCTTGAGTCAAAAAATGTGCTGACATATGTAAAAGAAGACGATCAAGTGGTTCACCTTTACAGTACTAGATAGATCAGATACATGATATAGAGTTACTTTTGACAGAATGGGCGGCTACTTGTCACTACGCAGATTCTGCATGTGAGAGTACGGCTCAAATGCAAATGTAGGGTATCCATATTTTTGTTTTGCTGATGAAAGCGGTAATCGAAGAAGCAAAAGACGAACGTTTGCGGAGATTCAATTACTATTCCTTTATTCTCATATTCCGATGGAACGGATATATACTCATTATGACTACAGAGGGATCAAGCGGGTAAGTGGTTGCATTAAATTAAACCGACTTCTTTGTAATGACTATCCCAAGTCATAGATAACTGTCATCGACATATAGTGGATACCGATCTTATGCATGCCATTTGACCCATAGATCATCTTACACATTATGCCGTGTTTAAAGTCGTAATCGATACTATGCATGCCATTTTGACCCATAGATCTTCTAACACACGTCAGGGAACTGCGTGGGCAATGTGCCGTGTCTGAAACCCTGGCCCCTTTTGGGATACGCGGACGCGAAGTCATCGTCACCCACAGGATTGAAACACGTAATATAATGTAAAGCGGCGGTCTACGCCACAAGACTCGCCACAGCACCTCCTGTCAATCTGCGTATGTGTGTGCGTGCAAAACTCTAGCACAGTACCTAATAAACGACCGTGCGACTGTCTGTGCGAATGCGCGCGCGCCTGTTTGCGGTACATACTCACATCCTTATTGAGATAGCTGAGCAGCGACTCTGTTTCGTTGAGGAGCGTGACGGTGCACTTGCCGCGGATGTGGGTCGCGGGCAGCGTCTCCACGTGACGCGACAGGAACAGCTCTCGGTGCTTGGCTTGGTGCCGTTGCTTTGGCGCCAGGCCGTCGGTCCCTGGCAACTCTGTAGATTCCTCCTCCATCGCAGCTGCGGATACAATACGTTGAACAACTTAATATTTTGACGTTTCTAGAATGCGGTCTTAGACGACCTCTTGGCTTTTCTCTTGACTATCCAATCCAATATACAAATCTAATATCTATACTTTTTTGCATGTCCCATATATTTATATATCGATCCCAAGATTGCAATTTATGTTTGGTGAATTGTTAAGCGCAGGAGAAAGGGAATTTAGAATAAGTGAAATAAACACACATTGTGTGTGAGGCTACGCCTGTTACGTTAGTGTTATATATAAGTAAATAGATGTTCCGAGTATAGTGTTAGCTTAGTGCTTGAGATTTCATGTTTGTTAAAACATTGGGCGCGGGCACCATATCTTGTCGTGTGCATCCAAGCCCTATCTGTGCTAAACAATTAATATCGCACCGGAAAATGGTTACATTCATATATATATATATATATACTATACATACGACGAGTTAAGAACATTGCTGCTGCGGTCTTGTTAAATATGAAAACGGTATGCACTCATTTGGAATAATGCGAAGAATTTTAATTGAGCGCAGTGCTTGAGAATTGGCTCAATCGATATTGCTAAAATCCCATTAATTCTAGTAGTTGGCAGGTAATTACCAGGCAGGTGATTCACAAAACAACCACCACTGCAGTGCATTAGAACAACGTTATTTTCATGTCTAGCGTATTTCATCGAACATGAACAAAAACGGAAAACAAGCTCTATCAAATTGAAAAATTTGGGGTTTCAAGTTTAAAAGTACTTATTTTTATGACCAAACATTTTTTAGACTGACAGGCATTTATATACTAAAAGACGAATTGATGAAACGCGAAAAAATATCGAATTTTCCCCAATTCGAGATGGATGTAAAAGGCGTTACGCATTATTGTTTATAATGTTTTTAACACAACAAAATTATAGTAAGGATGCTATACAACAAAATTGGAACATTAATTAGAAATATAAAACGTATTTTTGGTATCACGCCCAACTCGCACCTTTATATCTGTAACGATGTGTCGTAAAAATCGCATACATTAATAGCATTACCGGTCTAATTTACAACGATTTTACGTCTAAGCTCTTACTATTCGTTCAAACGATCGATAGAAGTCGAAATAAAAACATCTAATGTGTATATATACATTTTTTAAAGAGATAAAGTGACGACACGAGCAAGTGACACGCCTGGTCATAACCACAAAGTGCTATATTTCTGTATATAATAATTACGCTGGCGACAATGCTGTTAAAACAGACAACACATAATTAGCAATGCAGTGGTACCATTTCAGGCCAACTTAGCAAAACAGTCCCATCTCTTATAACCTCAACAGCGTTGCGGCGATTGCACAGGTATAAAACACTAAAAGTTGTTCGCGGCCCCACTCGCGTTTTTCTTTCTTTATCAATCGATACTTTAGATACGAGAATACTAAAAGCTTCCGCAACTCACCAGTAACACACAGGAACAAATAATTTTTGCTATGAAGCGAAAGTAATTACTCATTAACATTATGGGTCTTACGGGAGTTTTAATAAGTATTACGGATGTCACTCTCTGACATTTCTTATCTTTAAGCAAATACTCTTTATTTTTCATCATTGCATTGTCGAGTGTAAGAAAGGCAGTAAAACCAACCAACATTTTTGTTTATAGTATTTACATGAATGGTATGGATTCACACGTGGCGATCTTTGTAGGGGTGACGTCACATGTCGGTCGTTAGTACACCGCAATTAGTAGGCAAGTTGACTAGTTTTGTCGGTCGCAAGTCGCGAGGCGTGTCATCAGGATACGAGCGATATTAAATTCTTTGCTAGTGAGTGCTAGCCCCCGGCGAGTTGCGAGGCAGACGCGGGCAGGTGCGTTGCGAAATGTGCCCGCGTCAGCTTATGATTTTTACGTTCCGGCTCGATCCACCGCCATTACGACACCCACTGCGACCGTCATTATACATTATTCCATACTCAATGTTGCCGCCGAAGCCACGTTGCATCTTTTGAGATCTCGAACTCATCTCTGTGATATAACCGGCAACGATGTAATCCATACAAATACTATGATTTAAAAAAGGGAAGGGAATAGTTTTTTTTAATATAACTGGAAGTCAAACCTATTTAATTGTTTATATAGTGACAACTATTTTTTTGCGACTAGGTTAAGCATTATTTCAACGCTTTTACAACGAAGGTATGATGTAACATGCATGAATCAATAAGTCGAAGTCAATTGGCATTTCAACGTTTACACCGAGATAGACGATAGAAATATAACTTTCAAGTCTCTACATTAATTCCCATGTTGGTTGGCGATTATAAAAAAGTAAGCAACGGTCCGGGTCGGGGGTGAATTTGAACAAGGGATAAATAGGCTCGCGGGCTGACAAAGCGCGGCCCCCGTGGGGTGTGACGGCGTCGTGGCAACGTGAACACTTCGCACACCGCAGCTAGACCCCTACTCCGCTGCTTCGCCACGACTATTTCCTATTCAATGTTTTCTGAATTGGGTCACATCGATTACTCATTCCATTCGGACATTCGGCAAATGTTAAGGAGCGGTGTCGAAACGAGTTTTCAATGTCGAATGTAGTTCGTACGCTCGGTAGGGGGATGAATATTTAGGGATTATAATACCAAAAGATAGTAGAAGACTTTATAACATTACGTGAACTTTACACACGTCATGATATAAAGTATATATAAATAACTTTGTTCACACAACAAGCAAAATGCTTAGTGTACATAATACACCAAAAAGTTTAATATC
The DNA here is from genome assembly GCA_018247575.1 of Eurytides lysithous rurik. Lineage (NCBI taxonomy): Eukaryota > Metazoa > Arthropoda > Insecta > Lepidoptera > Papilionidae > Eurytides > Eurytides lysithous. The sequence continues at coordinate 9,577 of DWHO01001271.1, forward strand.
CAACTAAGAGAACAATCAAATCTATGTAGCTATATCTATAAATTATCAACGCCGGTTGTTGTGTATCGTAAACAAAGTCAAGCCATTATTGGAATTAGAAATAGGGAGAGGGAAAGGAGAGACGAAATGGACGCGGACGCAAGGATGCGTATTTATTTCACTGCCAATATCGAGATGCTATGGATGCAAGGTAAAAATGTAATTTGACGAGTACAAAATATCGTGTTGAATATTTCTATCGAGACTTGTCTGTGACTATAGTTTTTATGAACAAAAGCGCTTCGCGATAGCGATGGGCAATCGGTGTGATCGATAAAAATGGCAGTGTCGCGCGATAGCCATCACTAGCGGAGTATCGAGAAGGGACACGGCGGGTCCGGGGGGCGGCGGCCAAATTGCGGGGGATTTACTTTATGATAATTATTTGGATTGCCTCCGCGCGGGAAGAAGTCGGGGCGAGCGCGATGCGATCTGTGGAAACGACGGCCGCGAAGTGTCCGTGAAATTACTACTTTAACATCGCCCCTTCACCACGATTGAGAAATTTGAATTTGAATTGACGCTTGGCATAATTCAAACATTAGATTTAGTAACGAATATGCTATAAAGTTTTTTAAAGAGTGTAGCTCAATGGCGATTTCATTACAGATTAGATCAAGTCGTCTTAGTGGTGGGGGCCAGTGTCGTTATACTACGTAAAACTGAACTCGGTTTTACGAGATTTCACTAGTTTCATTCGAACAAAACTGTGGATTTAGGCAAACTATGCTTATTGCAAACGAGTGAGAATTGGCAGCTTAAATTAAGGCAATTTTAAATTTAACAAAACTACGTTTCGATGGACAAACATTAGGAATTAACTAATTAAAGAGAACTAAAGAAGAACTAAGAAAAAAAATGGAGATTGTATCATTGAGTAGTCATTAGATAGGATTAGAGTCCATTAGTTCACGGATAAAGTGGTGTAGATTGTTATTTTATGTAACACATACAAAATGTCGTATAATATAAATGTTGCTGTCAAGTCCTGATATCGTGTGATCGATACGGAAAGTACTTTCCGCCCTTTGTAAAGCACTTTTTTTGAAAAGTTTATAAAGGAATCAGATGTCTTCGTGCCTCGTGATAAGTGTCTTGGGCTAACAATAAACAAAGCATATATATATATATGAAATTCTGTTTTGAACATAAGGCTGTTAATACATTTATATTTAGTAGTGTTAAGACTTTTGCATTCTATTCGAGGTAGTTGCAAGTTGCCCTGAGCACTTTGTCGTCGTCTAAATTCTCGCGATGTCGAGTGCATCGTAAAGCCAAGTTTTCTAAAGTTTTGTGTAGTTATAAATACTATGAAGCACTGACTATGATGCTAGTCTCGATATTAAATATTATATAACAATAATATTCAATAAATATGGCACAAAATACGATTACAATTGCGATACTTTTTTCAATGAATACCACAAGACAGTTTTATCTCATGGATGTATCTATAAATGAATTATTTCTGATATTGTTGTTTTCCCTTCTTTCGTGTACTGAATAATGATGGTAATATATATATAGAACTAAAATATAACGCAAATCAAATTTGCTGGCAAGTTCTTGTATTAATTGAATTATAGCCACTATCATGAGGTGTCCGATAAGGTCCATCTGTGCTTTCACCGCTGGTCATTATTATGTTTATGTTGATATAGATTTTTACTGTTTCACGATATTGTAAATGATAGTGTATCGTTTGTTATCGTGGTTATGACGCACCGATACGAGATACTCGTCAGTCGTGATAGCCTCCGGCGGATCTGACGCGTGCGTTGTGCCAACACGTGCGTTACAAAACAGTTATAATGTCACCATGTAAGCCTACCAGCGAGTTTGACGTGTCAATATTGTCCAACGACCATAGAATAAGAAATTTAATAAAATAAAAAAAGAATAAGATGACAAATAATAATACCCATTCCGAATATGTTCTCGCTGTGTAGCCGTTATGTTATATCGTGCTGTGTTCGCTCTGTGTCAAAACCTATGGGGGAAAAGGAGAAATACAATATTTTTTCTCCACTGTAGTGCATACACTCGCCAGGAATTTATTATGTGGTTTGGATCCGGTCAATTGTAGGAACAAGACAGGAATTGATCAATTTAACTCCGTGAAGCGCTCAATGAAGAATATCTAACCAGTGGGTCCCTATCATATTCTAGAAGATGGGTCCCGTTGGAGTTAATACAATAAGGATTATTTACGCATTCTTCCGAAAGGACATCAAGCTTACTTACAAGTTGACAAGTTCATGCAAAGAAAGCGCTCCTACATGACCTTTACTTTTGTTTAAAATTCACTACGTTCAGTAGATGAAGTGCGCATTGCATTTCCTGGAATCTGATTTTTATTTTATTTTCAAATTATAATTTTATCACATTGTAAAACTTAAATGTTTATATATCATAAACAAGGAAGTGTAATTGTTACATTTTATTTTTTTCTTCACACAGCAACTAGATAAGCGATCGGTACGATAATTTTTTATTAATTGCAAAAAAAGAGTGTTATGTTCAGGGTTCATTGGAGAACATAATCATTTCTTTATTTAGCCTAACTATTAAACTAATTTAATGTAATATGAATATCATTCGAATCTTAACACCGTCTGGTTTGTTAGAAATGAAGGTTCATATGTTTGTGCTCTACGCTTTGCTAAGTATTTATCTGTCAGATTATGATGAAATTTTGGCAAGTTGTTCTGTGTACCTAAACACTTTCTTTCGTGACATTTCAAAATGTGCCGGTTATAAATATGACTAAAACTTAATTTTTCTGTTTTGAAAACTTCAAGAAGAATGGTAGGTTTCTATTGTCTTCTTAGTGAAATATTTTCTAAAAGGTCATTCATTAAACTAGATACCTCGATAACTTTTAATTAACTTAACACAATGTTTTTTTGTTATAAATGGCATTCCAGTGTGCCGTGAAGAACAATTAGTCTGAAGTAAAGTGTAGGTGGCGACAACTTGCGAATTTGGATTTTAGTAGTAGACTACTTCTGGAAATTTATGGTATTCGATGGGAAGTTTTGGAGTTAAACTCCGATATTATAAACGCGTACGTTGGTCTATCTTAGAGTAGTGTCGCGACAGTTAATTAGATTTCGAGAAAATTAAAATTATATATTGAAATTCAATTAAAAATGTATTGTATTATAAAAAATAAAACTTGCAATATCAAAATTTTGGTTTTTTTTTTTCGGAATCGGAAATCCTGTTTTCTACTATTTGTGGTCCACAAGGAACACGTTTTTTACACAAAGCCAACTATGTTGCATTGTATCCATATTTCGGTACTTAACTAGTCCGTTCGCCTTGTCGGACCTTGATCGGTGAATGGGACGCAGTCGACAATTTAATAATAATGGATTATGGATTCACATGCGTCACTACGCAACTAATTAAAGCGTAGGCAAAGAGAAAATGGCAATCTGCGGAGTCCTCCGCCCCGCAAGTGGGGGGTTGCGGGGAGGGGGGGGGTACGTGTACCCCCTTGGGGTGGTCGGGCGTATGGTTTTTCTGCTCGGGCATCCTTTGCTTACTTATTGATCCAGTCAAATGTGTGGAGGTGGCGCGGTGGGTGGCGCGCCCGCTCCCGCCGCCCCCCCCCCCACCGAAGGGGGTGCCGTCCAAATAAATCTGCCCGCCCGCGAAACACCGCAGCGACAACGGTGGCCGCCGGTAAGATGCGGTCGCGGCGTCTCAGGCCGATTCCATTCCATTCCATCCCGGAGGTTCGTGGCGGGGTATCGCGGCCGGCGCGGGTTTACGCGACGCGTTCCACGGTGCCGTCGAGTGCCGTTTTAATTGAAATCATTACCATCGGAAGGCACGCCGGGCGCGACCTTAGGAGCAGGCGGACATGCGCGCGAACGCCGAACGTAGGTACCTACCTAGCTGAAACCGCGCGACGGCTCCGCTATTTCCACAGGGGTCAATGACGCCACGCCACGCCAAACAAAAGACACGACATGTGCAAATGAGCTTCGATCTCGGCTCCTATTCTTATTACTCTTGCATTTGTTTAAGCGACAAGTCACGACCTCGTACGTACTGCCGATGTACTGGGAATAAGAGTTGAGTGTTTTATACGTTTTGTATCTGGCATTAATGAGTCATTACGGCCGGGTACGGTATAACAACAGAATGTACAATTACTTATTTTTTAAAAATATAAAGTTTTTCTCAAAGTACAAGTCTACTAGGCAGATCTTGAACGGCGACTTAAAACGAATACATTTTCGCAAGTTGCGCTGCTGCTTGTTAACGTTTTTTGAAAAGATATTTTTTTGCGCAAAAATATATATTAGAACAGAATTACCTCAGTAATGTTATCAGACAAACCGTGCATATTAAGATCGATGATGGTCAAAAACTTTTGTGTTAGAATTCACGTCATATTCATCATACAACTATGACGTCTTAAATTCTAACCGAGTACAAAAAGCAACTTGTCTAATATTGAGTGAAACAAATCACGAATTTGACGCCGATGCCTTTGATGTCAACAGATGTAAGAAAAACAAAAAAACCTTTCAACACAAACCGATAATTTGAATTCGATCTACGTCGCTAGATTACTGGATTTTCAATTCTGCAAGTCGTTTATACGATTACATTTTCATATGCCTATTATGTAACTAATAGAAAAGTAGTTACACTTCAACCTCTTTTAAGTTCAATCACATCGATATATGTAATAAACGATATGAGAATATTGCCACTGCAAAGAGTACACAAAACACAACGTAGACAAATTCCGTCTGAGAACGTCGTCGTTTTCGTAGCTTCATTGATTTGACCAAGACTCATTTCATTTCATCGAACCCGTGTATAACGCATTTGCAAGTTGTAATGCCGCAAATGTCCATGGGCGGCGGTGATTACTTACTATCAGGCAGTGGCGGTACTACCATACAAGCTCAAAAGCTCGACATGTCCTACTAAATAGTAAAATTTAAAAATCTTAATTAGCACCTAATTCCCGAATAATTTATTTTTAAATTTGAGCGTTACGGGAATTATGTGCTAATTAAGATTTATAAATTTTACTCCTTAGTAGGACATGCCGAGCTTTTGGGCTTGTATGGTAGAACCCGAACCCGCCACTGCTATCAGGTGAGATGCTTGCTCTCTTGCTTGCTCTTTGTTAGCCTAATCCATAAAAATTAAATTCAAAGCGTTATAATTTATCTGTACAAATTGGTGATCGTAAACGTGAACGGTCTGTTTAGTAACAAATTATCTTAGTAGGGTACAGGATGAATTGCACTTATGGCACCGATATATTCCGCCGAGCAGTACGATCTCATTACCGGTCAACATGATGGAAATGGCCGACTGCCTAATTTTACAGGTGCTAATTGACTTGATTAATTAGTAAAACCGATCATTCTATCAATAATGGAAATAAGGCAAAAATCAAAGAGTTACAATATAGACAAGAAATGAATCAGATCGATACAAATATTTCTATAGACAAGAGGATTCATCTCATCTGAAGCGACCTCTTTTTATAAAATAACTATTTATACTCTGCGCAAATTACTAATTACGAGAAAAAAAACCTTACTGCAGCTGAAATGTAGGATTTTTTTTATAATGAAACCTCGCACAGAGTGATGCAGGTGTATTGTGCGGCAGCAACAGTACGTCCTTTGGATACAATGCGTGCGAGTCAAGTTTTTTCGATAAACGATAGCGGAAAGTTGTTTTTGTATCCCTTCGTTATTGTGGAAATAAAGCCTAAATTTGCATTTCTTTTTGTGCAAGCGAGCCTTTTAAAAGGCGAACAACAAGCTACGGGCGCCGGATTTAATGCGATGATCACGAGGAGAGGCGGTGTTCGTCTCGGCAGATACCAGACATAGCTCCATACCATGACCTTCGACGGAAACTGACGTTGACAAGTAGTCGCTCAGTGGTCAAAGTTCGTTTGCAATTAATACAATCCGTAAATTTGAAAGTTATTAAAGTTCTTTTTGTAGCGTTACGTAATACTTATTTTATTTAACATCTACGATTTGTAAAATTATGCGTATAAAAGTAAACAATTCATTTTAACTTTCTACCCTCCTCCTATATATAAATTTGAACGGGTAGAAAATAGGGAAAATATTTTAACGCTATATTGTCATTTGTATTAAAACATGAAGAGAAAACATTTTATTAAAAACGCATAAAACATTTTGAGACTGAAATTTGTTGTAAATGCAAAAAACAAATATTCCCGCTGCTGAATGGACCGGCTCGAACCGGATTTCAACCACGACCTCACAGAAAATCGGCGTGAAGTGGAAGCGTTTTTGCTTCCGTATTTCGTCCGGTGAGTGAGGTGGCCGGTGGCCCATCCCCTCCCTCTCCTCATTCCTTCTCTCA
>DWHO01001272.1:0-16002 GCA_018247575.1 Eurytides lysithous rurik
TGAGGTCGTGGTACTAATCCGGTTCGAGCCGGCCCATTCAGCAGCGGGTGCAGCTGCGTGGCTCTACCACCGTAAAAGCACACCGTTGTTGCACAAAGCTTACTACACTGTTCAGGAGTTTTTGGTAGATCAAAATGTATGGAAGTGGGTGTTCGTCCGCGTAAAATGTATGTATGTAAAACGCCTTTATAACACAAGATATTGCTATCTTACAATATACAGCGTTTTTTAAAATAAAAAAAAAATATCAACGTAATGGTTAGGGTTGCGAGTAACGAATATGTTTGTAAATAGTATACGTCAGTATCTTTTCCGTAATATTGACATCGATCATCATAGAAGCGTTGGAGATAACGCTTTTTGGGGTAGAGACCGCGTTAGAAAACGTATAGTAGGATTCCCTCCAGCTAGGTGAAGTGATAACACCTGAAAAGTCGCTAACAGCGGTTGGAAACGGAGAACTAACGATCGAGCTCGGTGGCTCGCATTAGAGGCATATTTTTAGCATTGGACTTAGAGGGGGCTGATGATGTTGACAAATAATAACCATGTATTCAATTACAATAACTTATTGTTATTCAATAAATACATTTGTACCACAATTACTTACAACAGTGAAATGATACTGTATAATAGAAACCGATTGCGTATAAACCCTTATATACATATGTAATATTGATATAGTCCCATAGTGATCTGAAGGCAGGAGAACGTCATTAGTGAAATACACCCCGATTATTGGGGTGCGGCTGAACAGCGCGGCGTGATGCTTTTCATTTTCGTCGCTTAATGAGCGCTTTAACGAAAAGCCCTTTTTCAATTCGCATCGATGGATATTAACGTTTGTCCCGGAGTTATTTCGCTCTGTTTTGTTACCTGATGAGTTTCAACGGTGCGAAAATCAACGGAATTCGAACGGCTTTCGAAAATTGGTGCCGCTTGATCAAGGTTCTGCGACGTGTTTTTTATCAACTTGTTAATACTGGTCGCCTCTGGGGCAAATGTTTTAATAAATCAAGCGATAAGGAAGATGGTGTCCGATGGTAAGAGACTTAAATAACCATAATATCACCATTATTTAACATTGAACCGAGGATAATAAGTAGTATAAACATATATTAGTAAATAAAGTCTTTAAAATAGAAATAAATACCTAAGGTTCGACCAGATAGCACAAGAAAATTTAAGTGAGGCTCCTATTTTAAGACATGAATATCTTGTTGTATGAGGAAGTTTTGACAGAAATAAATTCAACGTGGACAAACGCCCCGATCCAGAACAAATACCTGTGTCCATACGAATATTTGCCACGAGTGGGAATCGAACCCACGACCGGCAACACTGAAGTCTGTACCTATTTATGATGATACGAATATATAGAAACTTTTATACGAATCTTAAGTCTATTCTAAATATTGGAAGAAAGGACTTTCGTCCATCCAATGACAATGAGAATCAAAAATGTCCCCGACGTGTCGAGATTAGTCGGAGACAATTCGGCGCTGAGTTTAACGTCGTTATTGGAGGGGGTCTGTCGCTTAATTGGCAAAAGTTCCACTTCGCAGAGGGGCAGAGCGACGTACAGGCAACGTCGAAGTAACGGGTGAATTTCCGAGTGGTCATTGCGATCGGAGTGGTCCTTTGTGAATTCACTGTACCATTATTTTTCACAAACCTTCCTTATCCATTATTATTATGTATCCCGTCAATGTTTTTTAACATTGACTGGCCTGTCGGCATAGTGGTTAGTGCACCTAATTGCAAAGCCAAAGGTCGTGTGTTCGGTTCCCACGCAGGAAAGAATATTTGTGCGATGAGCATAGGCATTTGTTCTGTATCTGGGTGTTATGTATCTACAAAAGTATGTATTTAAAAAAGATATATAAGCATGTATATGTTATGTGGTTACCATAGTATAGACTCTGCCTAGTTCGGGGTCAGATGGCAATCAATGTCAACAAATCAAAAAATGTGAGATGTCCTATGATATAATATTAAAATAATTTTTCTTATTTAGAAAGAAATACTATATGCTATATAAAACAATTTATGTTGTTTTTTTAGAGTATTGTAATTATGTTTAATACTCCCTTGCTATGCTGTAGTTCTAGCATTAAACATACTTATTACGTAAAAACAATGGCACATAATTGAAAGAAATTTCAACTCCACTTCTGTAGAGCCAAATGAAATCTTAGTAATTGAATATTGTGATATCGCCACAGTATTTTAGATTTAATATTTCTAATACTAACCCATTATTTAAGTAATAGTAACATTACATGATAAAAAGTGCCATATATACCTACTCACATATTTTATTTGTATAACAGTCAAGTACGAACGTTTTCCTCTAATTCGTCTTCACCTATTGTTAACTTAAAAGGAGACCGAGTGCAAAAATGCCATAAAAGCTCTTTAATATTTGATGTAATAACATTTACCGGCCAAAAAGGGCACCTACGGCATTACTGCCACTTGTCACGTATATTTCGCCTCAACGAACACTTAACAGAGCAACTTTAGGATAATTTGATTGCGTCTCCTCTTCGATAATGGAAGTATGCCGACGTTCAGGTACGTGTAAATAGCCGCGGCCGGGGACATAAAGCCGGCGAAAACAAAGGAAACACACGGCACCTATAACATCGAGCGAGGACGGAGCCGCTTCGTGTGATATCGCGATAAAAAAGTTAATTACAAAGGTTTTTATTGCCACGCGAAAAGGTCGCGCACTTTATGACGACCCGTAGACAACAATGAGAGCGGTGAGCGGCGAGAAACGGCGTCTGACAAACATTCGCTTTCATTACCCGCTAATTACAGCCTCCCGGTGGCCGGCCAGTCGCGTTAATTCGAATTTGAATTCACGCCGGCGCCCCGCTCACAGATTCCGATTTCGAATGGCGGCGAAAAAAAGCGGCAGCGACCGTTCGAATTTTAAACGGTTATTGTTTCCTTTTTATGTTAATGGCCGGTATTGAAATTTGGCGTAACCGACGTTCGGATATTGCTACAGATCGTGTAACTTCTGTAACGGCCTCCCGGATGGAGTCGCCGAGCATTTTTATCGTTGTTATTACTCTTGTTAATATTGCGACGGTCCGTGATTTTTTTTCTATTCGTTCCGAACGCTTTGATGTCTTTTTCTACTTTTTTTGAGTGAACGACTTTCTTTTGCTTTTTTTAAGCTCCCTAGGATTCAATGTGGCAAGTGCTTCGAGCGTAAGGCTGGATGAAAATATAAAAAATCTTTATGGTACGCTTCATTAAGACACTTTAAGAGGCTTGGAAGCGATTATCAGGTCTGATACGTTGCTCGGCAACTCTGTATTACGTTAAAGCGTTCGCCCGCTTCCTCTTCGCCGAATGGGGGCTCCTTTTAATTATTGCTCGTCCTCATTATAACCAGAGATGATTTTTATTTTTCTTATTTTTATAATCAAAAGATAAAACATAATGATAAAAAAAATAAAACATGCCATAAACGTATTGATGGTTTTGGAGGTAATCGGTTAAATAATAAATAAATACCAAGCAGCTTTTACTATGACAACCAGACGACAATATTCATATACATTTTATATGCATACATATGTAGATCGTTTCGACCAGACACAACGAATACTCCTGTTCATCGCACAAATATTTTGTTCTGGGTGAAATCGAATCCACGATCATCGGCTTTGCAGTCAGGAGTAATGAACCTTCGTAATTGATACATATATAAGTTCTGTAATATAGATTACTGAATGATTGTGTTATGTATATCGTGCTAAAGTGGAGAGTTGACGCGATCCGGATGGCAAAATCAAAGTGCCTTAACTCAAACGAACATAAGGGACAACCGTCACAAAGGAGGTGCAGCTGTACGCCGCGACCAAGAATAAAGCCGGCCATTCGCGTGCCGTTTGAAAGCGGCCAGGCGCCGCTCGTGGGCGGTCGTCGGCGCGTGAATGGGATCCGAACATTAAAACCTCCCGAGCGCTCGTCCCGTCATGCGTGACGGGCGCCGGACCGTGTTTTAAAACTGGGCGTTTTGTTTATACAAAACGCCGTCTCCGTTTCCATTTTCGAGAGCCGCGGCCGCCCGTCCCGCGGGCCGAGGGGAGGCGCCATTAAAAATAATGATGCGAGATTTCACGTGCGCGTTTGCCCTTTTATATTTGTTTTCGGGCCGTGATAGTGCTGAAGTGTCGCATTGTCAGTCGGCGGCCGCGTGCCAGATTCGGCGTTCGTTATACTCGATCGATGGGACGGTTTGACAAGTCGTAAACGTCGTGTTTGTTTGTTATGTGTTCAGTAGTGAGGCTACGCCACACGTAAATACGTGTTGGCATCAACACAAAAGTGTTATCGATGCTAACAACAAATTATCACATCGTTGCATATTGAATTTTGCGTTTTTTAAGTTCTTCGATGGAAGTAATTTTGGTGGAACGGTTGGATAACATGTATTATGTTCCATTATAGAGATAGTTCTAGTATTATTTGTGTCATATTGAAAGCTCAAAACAAAAAGTTATTAAGCTGCATCGTTACTGTTTTTATGACGCAATTTCCGGTACAGTTCAGCGATTGCAATTTAAATTGATATCATGACTAAAGAAACTTTCATATTTAACGGCTGATGGAATCACTGACTTATGGTTATAAAAATGGATCGATAGCATACTTTTTAAGCGGTAAAAGCTTTTTTATTTATATGGTATTTTATTTTTATATTTATTTGTTTTTGTTATATTACTAACATCTAGTATCAATGGCCATTAAATGTGATTCAATAAATTTTAGTGTGGTAAAGTAAAAGTGATATCATACGTAGCAGTTTTTTAATTCATCATTTTATAACCACACTAAAACACTAATCTGACTAAAGTATATAAATCAAATAACGTTATGGATTACCTGTATACTTTCGGTGTGTGCAGCAAACTAGCCTACGTGATCTCAGTGATAATCCTTGGCCTCGCAAAACATAGCGTATCTCTTTTTATGCCCTCATGGGATGAGTCCAGAACAATTAGAGCTTAATATCTACCCTTGCAAATATGGAGGGTGGAGGATGTTATACGACATGAATTAAAGACGAAGAAAGACTTTTTTTAGTGCAGTGATAAAAAATAACCATATGTGAAAATATTTATAAAATAAATGCAGTTATTTATTTGTTTATTTTAACCTTCACCTGTTTAAACAGAGGAGAGAGTGTACCACAACAGTGTTATATAGAGACTTAGTTTCTACACTTTGACAGTTTAAAAGCGGAATAATAGGAAAAGAGAAAATTCAAATTATTTATTAAGTACGTCCGTCAAAGAGCTTTTCAAACTATTCTTAGAGTGTCACATTCATTTAAAAGTATTAATAGCACAATTAACGCGAATTCGAAAAATGCTAACGAGTTTATAAAGTAGCAATCGAGTCAAGTGTTAGCTAACTGTTGCTCCCCCAATCGTAGTTCGTGTTTCAAATTCCTTTTTAAATTACAGTGCGTAGCAGCTCTGCTATTATTTTACCGTTAAACGTAGCACTTTTTGTCTTCAAGTGGCGCTTTTTAAGAATAGCTCGTTTTTAAGGCTTTCGAATTTTGCAGAGCTTTGATAAATAGGCAGTCGGTGTAATGCAATCTGGCACGGCAGCGGAGTTGGCGTGATTTGAGTTTCTGAGTTTTGAGAGTTTAAGACTGCAATTGTAAATTACATACCAATTCGGCTTTTGTACAAAAATATCACACATTCTTCTTAAATCGGTCTCTAAAACATGTAAAGGCTAACATACATCGCCCGTGATGTTGAAGACTCCAAATGGTAGAAGACTGTCGGTTTCATAAAAAAGTTATAAAGTTAACGGATTAAAAAATATAGTACACCTTATGTATTTACAATATGAGAATTAGGAAATCCAACGAACGTGAGAGGGACATCTAGAAGGAGCATCAGTCAAAGATCATTAGTGACGCACCGCGTAGCGCGTAGCGCAATAACTACTTCTGTAGAGCACGTCACAGGCTGGCCGGTTCGCATGACTCGTTTGTCATACTCACTTACGATTACTAGCGACATTAATTCTGTGAGAGATTTGACGCATCGGGGTGTTTCGTTCCATTAGTGGAGAGTAATGTTTTAACGGTATATGTAAGTTGAGTTGTAGCGGACGGCGTAGCAATGCTACAGATTTTTTTTAAGTCCGTCTAACCGTATGTGCCGTGTAAAAAGGAATAGTAATAACTACTTTTTTAATAGAAGCTTTGCTCAAATGGATTTCGATTTCGAGACAATTTTATTTTTTTCGAATGTAATGGAACCTTTATCACCTTTCGCTAAAGAAAAAATATTAAGAAGCAAAATAATACGCATAGATATACAAAAAAATACTACTGAAACAATACAAAAAATATATTATTAGTTAGAATGTGTATTACATATTTATTTAATACTACACATTCTTACTAATAATACATATTTATGTATATACTTTTTCTAAATGATAAAGGAATGGCTCAGTCTATAAAAATAACACAAACACAATCTGTGTTTACAATACTAAAATGCACTTTAAACAGTTCCGCTTTAACAAACTGGCAAAGTTTTGACTGTGACACATTATTATTGAATACAGTGTAATACGTTCGCTGAACGCAACCAATAAACTACGTATTTCCTCTAGGTAAGCCCATAAACTTAAGATGGCGTCCGACAAGTTGGACATAAAAACAAATAAATAGGGACGGGGTGGCGTTTCCTTTTATTTTTCTAAGGCATCGGACACGCGGCGGCCCGGCTTGTTTCTGGCCATCAATGTTTACGTGACCTAGCTTTATTAAAATTCCCACTTTGGTCCAATCTTATTTTTCCTCCTTATTTGGCAGCGCTCTATGGTAAACTTAATTAATTTCAACTAGGCCCCGCCTCGGGCACCCACTCAACGCAGCCAAATACGTTTTACTCAATTTAAACGATTTTTCCCTGTGATTATATAGCCGTCTCTCCACTGGACCCTATTTGTTTGGAATGGTGTTACAAATGAATTCATTTTTTTCACTCACAGATAAATATTTTTAAAGGGCATAATAAGACTAACCTAGTAGGTTGTTATTTGTGATGAATCAATTTTATAATATTAATCATTTTTGTAATTAAAATAAAACAAATTCGTAAGTTTTCCTTGTATTGCATTAGACTGTTTCACAGTGTAAAAAAACAGTTAAAGAGAAAAACCGCCCTAAAGTATATTTTTATATTGAAATTAATAAACAAATAAATAACGCGGAAGAAGCGATTATTATTTTAGAATATGGACAAAATAATAAATAAGAAACAACATCAGCTATTGCCATATTTAAAGATAATTGACTGAATTACGGTATGATATACCAATTTATTGAAATTCAAATTAGTTAAGATTTTTAAATTGAAACAATTTTAGTGTAAATCAATAATACAATGGTATAAAAAACAAGTTTTGATAAGTCAATAGAGAAAAAGAAGAAGATTATGATTTTAACTAAGTCTAACGAAATATAAGCAACTAAACCTAAAAATTTTATTTCAACAGATTAAACCTGTGAAATTAAATTCCCAATCAATCCTTAAATGTTTAATTACCCACTTCATCTAAATTCATGGTATTAGTTCTTGGGTAATCACACCGATTATGCTTGTAGTAACTTCAAGCAATATTTTTTTTAAATCTTAAAATTTAACAGAACTTCTTAGAACTTGATAAAAACGTGAAAAAGACGTTTACATGACTTTCGGTTTTTTAAATTTTAAATATGCCACAAATTCGCCTAAATACAGAAGAAATGCCTGCGCTGAAGTTAAGCCCTTTCGGGTTGATAGACGTAGGCCCGAAGAGGGCGGTTTTCGGTGATAATAATGTCATCGTCCTCACGGCCCAAGTAATAAGCGATGACTGTACATTCGTGTACATTATTTGTTTATTACACTTATTTTCTTTTTTACATTACGAACATGAATAATATGACGGTGATGTGGCTTTAACTGTCCTTCTTCTCTAATTTGTATGGAAACAGTTTCAGTGAATACACTGTGATACTATCTGCAAAGTGTATTTATATACATTGGATAGCAAAAGGCCCGGATGGTAAGCGATCATCATCGCTCATGAAAATTTGCGGTGACGAGGCGTTTAAAGTGGGAATAGGCTCTTCTTGTATGTATTTATTATTATATTATTTGAACAACGACAGTATCTCATATAGCTATTTTGAAAGATATTATATTAGCCTCCAAACTATGTAATGCTCCAAGTAATAAGCGATTGGCGATTTTGCAAACCGCTTCCACTTAATTTTTGGGACATGAGCGGTGACAAGTCATCATTTCGGCTCGTTGTCGTCACATTGTCGTCGGGTTAATGAACAGGGATAGCATTTTGCATGTACTTACCACCCCTTCATCTATTTACCGATGTTGAAGGCGGCAAACTGTACTGTGAGTTATAAACAACGATGACGAGCTCTTTAAAATGATTGGACTTTACATAGCGAATGGTTGTCGATGACGAAATTATAAATTGTAAGTTATTGAAACTCATAGGTATTTTTTAAGTGGTCTTAAATTAAGTGGTTCGAAAATAGCGGAAAAATAGACTAGAAATTGATAAGTTTTGCTACGAGAAAAAAATGCTTTTTTAACGTTTAGATTTTTTTTAAATAAATGACAACAAAAACAATTTGGTTAAAAAATACTACTATCTACTAGCGATACAAAAAGCATGGGACTTTTTTCAAAAAAAGAAATTGTACACAACACTTATATTGATATTAATTTTTAATGAACTTTTATTGTACGAAACTTCGAATGGTAATTTAGAACAACTGCAAAAGAGAATGGTCATGTATTAAATTTCTCATAAAAACTTTAGGGAACCTTATGCATTGTAATGTTCACTGTAGCTTAAAAAAATTAACTAACGTGGCTTGATCAAATTAATAGTTTATAGGTGTTATTATTCTAAAAGTAGTTTCTTGTTTCTTTAGTTCTTAGTTTCATAACTTTTGGAAATGCAAACATAATGTGTTTTTAAATACATGTTAGACAAATAGTATCTGATAATAATTTTGGTAAATGTCGCTGTTGTACTTGCTTCATATCTATATATTAGTTTTGTTTTTTATATTTGTATAACAATAACATGTAGAGTGTGAAGATCAATTAAATTTAAAATTCCTAACTTGTTCGGAGTATTATTCTATGTAAACTACCTATATTTTCGAATTCAATAAATATTATTTTTATAGCCAACATTCAAAATTCAAAGATTTTCATAATGCGAAAGAACTAATGATCCGATTAAGTATTTTGTACTCGGATTTGCGAATAAAGATGATTTGATTTTGCCTCGGGCCGAAAGTTAGGTGGAGGTTACTGTAAACTCGCTCTGAAAAATCTATTAAGTTAGAGAGCAGCCTACGGAAATTTATAAAGTAGATAAACGTGAGTCGACGGTGAAACGGAGTTTCACACGATGCAGGTGCTTAAATAACGAAGGCTTGAAGGTGACATGTCGTTCGAAGCAACGACGTGTCCCGGTCGGTGGCCCGCGTGCTAATACCGTCTCGTCGGCGCTCTTCGGGCTATTATCTTGCGAGCGGACGATTAAATTATATCCCCCTGGAGAAGTAGGTACGAGAGCTAAACTGGGCTCGCGTTTATTAAACGTGGGCCCTCGCATTGTTCCCGCTAAAGGGTTGACAATCCACGTGATATGTGCGAAGTTTGCGCGCGGTGCGCGTCCTTCGACCAATGATGCTTAATACACTTCGTAGAGCAGAATTTGAGGCTGAAGACATCAACTCGACTTAATTGTAATTTTACTTTTACTTGCAGTTTGTCAGGTCAAAAAATTGTATATACACGATTTCTAACACTGAAGGTAACCACATTTCTATTTTCATTTAAGGATAATTTTGATGATATTACAAATATTAAATGTGTTCAGAACTTGTGACAAGTGGAGATACGAAACATTACATATAATTACAATACTAGTAAAAAAGACGATTACTTACTATTATAACGAAATTCATTCATAAGTCTAGTCATCAATAAAGCTTATTTGCAGGCTTTCTTTTGCTAAAAAAATAACAACGATATTGAAATAAACTCAGACCAGTCAGACCAAGGTCGTATAAGGTCGAGAAATGTATGTTATAAATATAGAACAACAGCGAACAAGAGCGAGCGTCCCAAGTAAATCGTCGTTATTCAGCAATCGGTATCAATATATCGGTGTATTGAATCCATCATGGCGAACAAACGGTGACTTCGCTTATAAAGCGACGTCTCACGGCACCGTCACGATGACGCGACGGTAACGGAACGCTCCCGGGACGTGAATTAATCGCCACTTGGAGACTCCTCCCGCTGAAAGGGCCCGGTGACTGATAAACGCATTGTTTGTGTAAGGAACCATTCGACGAAGTTAATTATGCCACTCCGAGATTTATTTCGAGGGAGTTTTAAATCGATCGATTTTATTGTGCTTTGCGTTTTCGTTGAACGAAATGAAATGTAGATAGAGTTTTTACAACACCTCTATATAGAGTTACTATGTATTTATTTCTAAGCATAATATTCCTAAGGTGGGGCCACGCAGCAGCTGGTGTTTCTGCTGAATGGGCTTGAGCCGGATAAGTACCACGACCATCCGGAAAATCGGCGTAAGGGAGTGTTAGGGCTCCGCATTTCGTCCGGAGAGTAAGGTGACCGACGGCCCACAGCCCAACTTCCTTTTCCAGCCACTCCCTTCCTTAACCTGCCTACCCATTGCCTTTCCTGCCTTTCCTTTCCAAAAATTGCCACGGTAAAGACAGATAATGCATTCCATGGGCAGTTTATTGCTTTTTATCAGATGAGCCGCTTGCTCGTTTGTCCATTATGATGTCCAATAGTGAAACAAAACTGCGTCTACTACATATGCAAAGAATCGCGTCACAGAAGTCTGGCGTAAAGTAGTTATTAACTTATTTATGAAAAAGAAAAGAGCATAAGAGCAAGTCTAGCAAGTCTTGCACCTGAAATTAAGCCACAGACTGTTAGTGATAGCAGCGATTGAATTTGTGCAGTTTCAAATATTCCGTAGCATTGGATTTATGGCGGAGAGTATCGCTATAATGCACAACGCACTCTTCTTGTCATTTAATTAAAGAAAAATAAAGTGTAGCTTAATTTCTACCATTACTAAGCTTTCCGTAAAAAGTTTCGCTGATTGGCCGCTTTTTATACAGCAATTTAGAGCAGACTGGGTCTAATAATAACATGTTATGATTTTGAAATAAAAAAATGAAAAAAATAAGTACCTACGTTGTTTATACGTTCGGCCCGTGGGTTGTCGTTCATTTATTGTAAGCTCTAGGTAAATGAGGGACTTTTGTTCAAACCACCTAAAATACTATTTTAAGAACTTTGGATTTCAATTTCAATTTTGACTATTTCTGTCTTTTTTGAATATGCTATGAAATTTTCTAGTGTAAAATGTAACCGATGCAAAATAGCATATGGTTTTTATGTTCCATAAATACATATGTGAAGGAAAGAAAAACTAATAAGCGTACGCGACTACACATTTATAAAATAACTATAGATAGAATGATTTTGGTAACTGTATGTTTTTTTTTAATTTAGGCCTAATAGGGAGGGATATGGCCAACTTCGTTGTTTCTGTTCAATATATCTGTTTATAACGAAAAAAAATGTACTAATATGATTTATAAACTTGTTACTATAAATAAGAAACTGTATAAAAGTATTACCGTAAATCATTTGCGATTAGTTTATTATGAAGCAATTGCTCATATGAAATTTTAGGCAAATATTTACATAAGTAGCTTTTAGTGGAAAGTTTCAAACGTATTTTCTTTGTAATATGGCTTCTTTGTCGTAAAGTCACCCACGTGAAAGCTGCTCTTTAGAGTTATATCGCATAAAACAATTCACTCCATCGGGAGAGATCGTATCATTACAGCGATATTACTGTGGTAATGACAGGTAATAAATCTTACGTGCGTCTACAATGAAGTTGCACGCTATGGGGCGCCAACGACGTTTTAAAGTACAATGTGCGGAAGAAATGGGGCTTGCGAATCTTACTAGCTAGTATGAGGCAGCGAGGCAAATGACTGAGAGTTATAAATACAAGTTGGAAATGGCTCACTGAAATTGACACCACACCATAATATGTATTTTATAATATAAACATTTTATTTTTCTCGTGTGCAATTTTATCAACTTATTTGATCCCTTTAACTGAGCTCTGAGTCAGCTAATCTATGAGTATTACTGCGGATATAACTAATTTTACTACAGACTTTTTTTTACAGAAACTACATGAACAATGATTTATAAAAAATCGTGTTATTTCCTATATTGTTCTGTTTGATTGATCTGTTTGATAATATATGAGAACGGATTGTACCAACATTTTTATTCTTGGTTATGTTTCCTTTATTGTAGACACAAAACAGTTAAATACGGTTCGTAAATCGATTTACAACTTTTCAATCGATACACCGTATAATTTACAATATAGCGTGACGCACGGTACGCGCAAAATATTGTGGATTTTCGTTAATTTCGCCGTCCATTTTCGCTTAACAGCGATCGGGGACTTAATTAAATTCGTTTTTCATATGACGGGGGCCGGATCACGAGTGAAATTCTTTTTCCACATAGTTGAACATTACCCTCGCTTCAGGGCAGAGCTTAATGTAACAAGGCTCGATTGAGCATATTCAGAAATATGTTCCGAAGACGAGATGATGACTTTCGTTAGGTTGATCCGAGAGGGAATTTGTTTGGCGATCCATTTCTTACTTATATTTCAATACGACGTGTGTTGAAATATAAGTTAGGAATAGAGAAGTTGAGTTCCGTTGTGTAAAAGAATTTTGTCTATGTTCGTAGTTCAAAACTTTATTTCGAAGTTCGTAGTTCAAATTTGTTCAAGCCTTAATACTTTAAAACATATAATCGTGTTACTTAGCTATCGCTTCCAATGTTATGTGAATGAAATCTCCATTCCGACCGATTTCGGTTACGGCGGTTGATCTACAAGAGATCAACAAACTAAACATGACACAGGTACATTCACTCTTTCTTTAGTCTCTCACTCTCTCACTTTCTCTTTTAGCCTGATGGGATGGATATCAAATACGATCGGTAAAAGATTAGGCGCGTCAGATTAGCCACCACTAGATAGCGTCGAATTTCATATGCCCATCTGACGCACGGATCATCTTACTTATAGACAATCGGGTGATCAGCTTGTATTGTCCAAAAGAGAAACTACAACACAAAGTCATTGTCCTCCACGGGATTCGAACCCACGACCTCCGATTTGTAAGGCGAGAGATATAGTACTAAGTCACGAAGGTAGTTACTAGCAGTTAAAAGCAGATTTAATATCAGATGCGCTTTTAAAATCAGCGACATAATCGCACAAGACTATCTTATGTTCTTGTTAAGAGTGTTACGCAGAGCGAGGCATTAGTATAATGTATATTAAATTTAGCGTGAGTTCAAAACACTTAGTGTTGCGGGGCAAGTGTGTACGAATTGCTCATCTGGTTACTGTATTTCCTAAGAAAAAAAAATCGAAAGTAATTATTGAAAATAAATAGTCAGTGGTCCAATTTTACTATACCTTAGGCCGTACGTCATCTCAGCTTGTCCCACGATCATGAGTGTTGAAACGAATATAAATATATATATAGATTGAATATAAAAAAAAATCGGTGAAATATTGAACCTATCAATACATTAAAGCATCACAGAAGAGATGTATTTTCATCAATATATTCTTTGTTAAATATGTGTGTGTTATTATGTTTGAGTGTTGTAGTATCTTACATATCAGTCAGTAGCGTGACCGTAGTGAATTTTTATATAGTACATTGAAAAAAAAAAAGTAATAACACTTAGAAACGGTGAAAACTTAAATTTCGCCGAATTTATGGAGTGGCATAATTACGTGTGGAGTGACAAGCGTCCCAGTTTCCACCCTTGTCACGCCGTCAACAGCGGCCGTGTTGCGGCGGCGCGTGCAGGCCGACGTGACAGCGTGTTACCGACGAAATTAATCAGAATAATACTTCGGCGTGTTTACGGGCCGAGCCGCTAACTGACGTCCGTCCTATTTTTCTGCTCGTAATCTTTGTAAACTGAATGCAAAGCCACTTCGTTTACTCTGCAATTTGGTATGAGTAATACGCTAAGTACAGGAATTTATTCAAGAAAAATCTATAACAAATGAAATTGGCAATAATCACTAATTCTAATTGTTTTAATAATGAATTTGTTGGCCTCTATTTACCAAAGTCAACCAGTATATCTTCACACGAGTATTTTCCAAGTGTAAAACAACCTCTGTAAGTGCTAAGCATTGAGCAGTTTTTTGTTCAAAATCTTTAATTATTACTTCATTCATTTTTCCGTGTTTCAAAGAAAGGCTATCGCCCGCAAGGTATTACCTCGCAAACTTTTTAGCTATTGCATTTGCATTAGCGATCTTTTTCTATTTCGAAGTAGTCTATTTAGGGATAAAGAAATTTTATATTCCAGTCTGCATTAAGACACATTTCTAAGTGTTTCTTTTAGCGAGATTGCCTGAGGTGAAACCACTGTGTGGTCAGTTATTAGAATAACTGGTGTTTGAACACCAATCATTCATTTGCATAAACTATTAGGTTCCAGATTGAAGGGAAATGTTTCTGAGGTAATTCATAAGCATAGAGATATCTACGTCACATAGTTATATAATAAAACTAACAGCAATTAATAAGCCTGATGAAGATAAAATATATTCTTTCATTAATGAGATAATTAAACAAATAAAAAAAAATAATCTTAAACACCTACGGATCCTCTTCTTAAGTTATTTATAACGAAACATAAGGGCTATAATTTCAATAAGCGAGATCTCTGTTTTTGTTCAGAGATCCACTGTTTTTATTAAAGATATTACGCAGGCCGAATTTTTTTATTAAATACAAAACTTGTTTGCAATAACTCGAATCAACTGAGCAGGGTTTTACACAATTAATTTAATTCCATCCAATGTTCCATTACGTATATCGTAAATGGTGATACAGTTCTATGTGGCTTACATCGTGTACAAGTTTACAGTTGGACCGGACGAATTCGGTCGCGGTTGCGTTTGACCGAGGACGTGACATCGTGGTACTGTTGGCTTTAATGAAAATAATTCTACACTCTGCCACCCTTCAAAGTTATCTAATATTGTGTTGGCCATGTATTTGTAAGGTTATAGTTGAAAATAATAATTTAAATTTGATATTGATAATTTGATTTGATAAACTAAAAGAAAGCAGTGGAGGAATAATAAAATATCTTACAGACTTTCCGTGTATATTGAATAAACTAAAAGAATGCAGTGGTGGAATAAACAAAAAAACCTTATCGACTTTTTTGGTGGATCAACAGCTACTTTTACGGATGCCTACATAATTGTGCCTCTAGCGTTTGAAACTAATGTTGTTTTGTTAATACGAATATAAACGAGTTATGTTAAAAAATTTAACAGGTGAACTTTTTTCAACTACAAACTAATTTATTAAGAAACTTTGTGACAAGTAAATCGCGTCTAATGGGTAAACTATCATAACGTATTTTAAATTGGACGAATTCAAAATGCTTGGATCTGCTTAGCACTTATCACTTAGATATAAGATGGTTTATCACTCTCTCTATATATATAGCGGATTCTGAAAAGGTATTACACATTTCAAACATTCTCTATTCCACCTCGTACGGCACGTGGGCTTAACTTTTTCGCAATTTACAAGTAAATCACTAATGATTGCCAAAAAAAGCTTTGAGGATTGAATCCGGAGTGAGAGCCATTCGGCCATTGTAGCTTTTTAATATAGATATTACGGTGATTTTACGGTGGTAGAGCCACGCAGCTGTTCCCGCTGCTGAATGGGCCGGCTCGAACCGGATTAGTACCACGACC
>DWHO01001273.1:0-15995 GCA_018247575.1 Eurytides lysithous rurik
GTCATTGCCCTCCGCGGGATTCGAACCCACGACCTGCGTTAGGCCACAGAGCCACTGGGTTCATAGACACATGATGATGCAACAGGCAGGCATCAGAGCCACTGGGTTCATAGACACATGATGATGCAACAGGCAGGCATAAAACATGCTGTAAAGAGTCCGCCGTGTTTTACCTTACATCATGTTATACTAGGCTTCTGGCTTCTATAATTTTATATATTTATAAAGCAGTTTAGTGTCAAAATGGGTTAGTTAATAATACTTTTTGTAAATCTTGCTATAGCAAGCCTTTAGGAGTGTTATACCTTTTATATGAATAAGATGGTAATGGTTTGATATTATATTATACGGAAATACTAACTACAACGTCGTATTGAAACAAAGGTATCATGGACAACTAAATAATATCACAATGTAAAACTTTTAAAGACACAATCGCATTGGAAAGTCATATTAAACATTAGGGTTATATAGTTAAGATACACGCCGTATGAAATGAGCGTTTAAGAAAAGTGAAAAAGAAAAACTTGCCTTCCGTATCTCGATCTGGCAGCAGTAGCTCTGCGAGCACAGCACCTGGCCGCACACGAGGCACATGGTGGGGAACTTGCTGTCCTCGCGCTCCGAGTTGGGGCACGAGAACTCCGAGACCACGTTCATCAGCTCCGAGAAGTCCTCGGGCAGGGGCACCAGGGCGGGTGGGTCCATCGGTTCCAGGGCGATGTGGATCGGTATGTCGCCGTTGAACCACGGGTCCGACAACGCCGACCACTGCAACGCCTTCTTCCTGGCCAGCGGGGAGTCCATCAGCTCTCTGAAGTTGTTCGGCAGGTCGAGGTATACGCACATCGCGTCCCAAGTGTCGCCTCCGGCAACCGTCAGCTCCATGGGCGGTATTATGTCGCTGAGGAAATGGAAGAGGAGGCAGCAGCACCTCAGGAAGCTGCGGCACTGGCGTTTCACGCACTCCCACACGTCCTCCGCGCGCAGCTTGTCCGTGTCCAAGTCGCCGCGGCGCAGCTCCTTCACGAACGGCAGCAGGTTCTCCAGGTCGGCCTTGGTCCTGCCCCCCTCGTCGTCCTCCATGGGCTCGCTGCGGCAGGAGGTGAGGTCTACGGCGATCAGAGCTCGCGTCAGCTCGGCCCTGAAGGCGTCCAGGGCGATCTGGCGAGCGAGGTGCGTCGGCCGCGCCGGGCCGGCCACCTTGCAGAAGAGCGAGGGCACCGTCAGCACCAGAGCCACCAAGGTCCCGAACACCTCGTGGCTGAGGGGCGAGGAGCGGGCCAGGGCGTCCAAACTGCTGAGCGCATGATGCGCCACGTGTTTGGGCGTCGGCCACACGGAGGGTATGGCGGCCGCCAGCCTGATGAGCGCCTGCAGGGCGTCCCGGTGCCTCGAGGGTATCTCCCCCAAGAGTGGTCGCTTCTCGGCCTGCAGCACCGCCTCCGTGCCCATGATGGTGTAAGACGTCGCGCGGTACAAGGCCGCGATCGCCACCAGGCCGCCCGTGTCCAACGAGTTGCACACTGTCGGGAGCGTCTGGAGAAGACGAGCATTTCGATATTAGTGTTGCCAGAGTTTAATTACTAGAATTGATTTGCTTGGATGAAAAATTGTTGCATATAACATATCTGATATGTTCATAACATTAACAAATAAACAAATAAAATTGTAAAACAACTACATAATAACTAATTTAGAATATTTGAATACAACATTATTTCTGGCCGTGGCCGTAGCCTAGGTCGAGACAGTACCAGAACGAAGTCCTCGACGAGGGTGGCGGTCAGCTGCTGCGGCGTGGGCGGGGTGTCGGATTGGGCGAGCGGCTCGGCGAAGGGGCTGGCGAACGGGGAGCCGAACTCCTGCTGCGGCGGGGACTCCGCCCCGTCCTCGTCGTCCAAGGCGCCCTCGCGGCGGGCGCGCGCGCGGCAGTGCATGTCCTCGCAGTAGTCCGTGCACACGTGCACCATCTCGGCGGACACCTATGCGTGCAGCCGGACGCTGTTAATACACATTCTTATCCTGCTCTTCGTGGCTCAAGACTACTGCTACGACGGGCTCTAAGATTTTACGGCTAGAGTCCCTCATGGGACTTACTTTACCACTGACAACGAAACAGATTGGCTTTCTTATGACAGAAACGAAACACTCATCGATACTTTCTGGGAGGATTGATTATCGATAGTTCGATACCGTTTAAGCATTTCAAAGAACAGAGTGCAAATGACAAATTAGTTTGCTACTAGAATATGGATCAAGTACGCTACTAGAAAATAGATCGTTGCCACCTTACCATCTCACCATAGGAAATCTGTAAAACAAGAATGGACCTCGAGTTACTTCACTTTAATTTGTCAAAATATTAAATACTGTATCTGCGTTGCGTATTGTATGTCGTGTCCTCACGCGGAACGCGCACGACTCACCTGGTTCCTCAGCTTCAGTATGACCTCGACGGAAGAGCTGTAAACCTCCTCGCTGATCGGCGGAGGGCTGCCGCTGGGCAGCGGGGGAGCCGGCAGCAGAGGCAGCGCGGTGTTGCACAACCTCTCGCACAGCGGGCACAGGTACTCTTTCTTGTCGACGTCAAACGCCACCGGTTGGCGGAGGCGGTAGGGTCTGTCAAATACACGACACATCTAGAATGCTGTAATTGATTGTCGAGTCTTCGTTATCCTACGCTTTATTTTCAGTCCGCATACTGTATAAAAGCTCCATGAATGGCGTAACCCCTGGACATATTAACCTTCTACGAATTTATTGATGGTGGAAAAATGCACTGTAACAGTCAGAGGATTTGTTGCAGGTTGAATTGAGACTTACCAACTTTTTACGAGCTCTTTGACAGTAACAAGGAGCATGGAGTAGGGAAGAAGACTGGATTTTATGCTATTAGGGTAAGGAGAGAAAAAATGGGCCCCGTACGGGGAGAAAAAGAAAAGGAAGCTTTAGGAGCGTGCATCTGCCTAACATCTTCGTCAAGTACTCCAACAAAGAAAAAGTGTAAGGACTCTTTTTCAGAGTCCATGTGGGGCGGTTCCACTGCTTTGTTAGTTTTTTAGCAAAGCCGTAATATGGAAAGACTTCTATGTCCCGATTGGAAATGTAATGTCGCGAGCGTAATCACTAAGCATTGAGGTTTAACATCTTAAACCTCTGGGTGACAAAGCGTAGCGCAGGATCGAGAGGGTTCTGTGTTGCATTATTTTTATAGACAGGCGTGTCGTTTACCATCAGGCGCACAAGTTTCTCGTTTTGCGACTCTATTTCATAGTAAAACAAGAGTAGGGGGAAAGCGACGAGCTGACCTGGTCCTCCTCTTATATTTGCTCGTCAACTATCCCATGAAAAAAGAGTAGGTGGACGGGGAAGAGGGAAGCTGAAAGAATAGCCAAGAGTAGCTGATGTTCATGGACATGCTCTTCATTTGGGATAAATTACCTACCGCATCTTCATCGACATGCTCTTCATCTATCACATAAAAAAAGAATAGATGAAAGACCTGGAGGGAGTAGCTCTAGCTAGAAAAGAGTAGGTGGGGGAGGGGAGAGGAACTGTAGAGTAGCCAAGAGTAGCCGTAGTAACCTGATCTTCTCCTTGTCGCGCACGCCGTCGACGTACTTGCGCCAGCAGCGCGCGTGCATCGCGTGGCCGCAGCTGGAGACGTGCGGCTGCGCGCCCAGCCCCGACACCATGTAGGCGTCGCGCGGGCAGCTGGGCGGCGAGCGGCGCCGGCTCAGCACGCTCGACTGCTGCGCGAACGCCACCAGCACCAGCGGCTCCAGCCGCGCCTCCACGCGCGCCTGCAACACCGACGCCCCGTCATCGTCAGGTCTCTCCCTTCCCCTTCCTCCCTCCACTTCCACTTCGACCAATGCACAAAAGATCAGCCGACCGTCCGGGATATATTATAGTGTACAAGCGTTTGCGCAGACAACGGGTGCACTCACTCTTCTTTAACTCTCGTAGCCTGATGAGGCGGATACCCAATACGACGAGTAGATCGAGTTCCGTAGTAGGCGGATCCGCTTGATCAAGGCCAAGAGATCAAGCGAAGAAACGGTAACATTGAACCAACCTCTTATTAATGATAATTTATAGATGCATGAATCATTTTAGCTTTCCAGGGAATTATGTGATCAATCCTTAATGTCTATACCCAACTGTGAAACAACACCACAAAATGACTTTCCTTCCCGAGGTTCGATCTTCAATTTGTAAATCGCAAACCAACGACCTATACATATGTCAGGTCCCAACAGTGGACAAATGACCGCCAAGAACACTAGCGGATATACACACGTACTAAAATTATACTATGACACTAGAACATGTAACAACTAATAGATCTCACCTCCTCTTGGCACATAATGCAGACTCTCGGAGGGTCCGGAACCCCACCGCCCCACACTCCAAGGGCAGCCCCCGCGTACAGAGGCCTCAAGACCTGCTCCTCAGGGGTCACCTGAAACGTATATTTTTGGAATAGGTCAAATGCTACCAAAAGAAGTTGACTGTACCACTATTAATGTCAGCTATATTGCTTTAAATTTTTTAATACTCAACAATTATCAGAATATTAAGAGATGAAAAACAAAATAGTTGTGTACCTCGGTGTTAGTCTCTTCAAAGAGCAAAGAATTGTTGGATATAAACTTGTTCATTTGGGCCTTCATCTGGGCCATGAGCTTAGCGCGACGTTCAGCTGCCATCTGGGACCGTCTTGCTTTTTCCGCGTCTGAAATGTAACATATGGAAATAATATAAAGTTCATAAATAACATAAATATAATATACATAACGAAAAATGGCCTAATTGGCGACAGTTTGACAGGTGGGTACAATAAAAAAAATAGTACAATACAATATTGTTTTGTTTTTTACAGAAGTCCATTGGAAATTAGGTTAAATGGCTTTTTATCATCTCCCCGCATATTTAAAAAAGATAGTCAATAAAGTAATAGAAGGTAATATTTCGAGCAACTCACCCGCTGAATCCTCAATCGATAGTTTGTCATTCTGATCGGTGTCCATCTTGTCACCTTCGTCTGCTTGGCTGTTAAGCCCCAGCAGCGACCTTTGTCAAACAATATTCTTTCACAATGGATCATGATGATTTTCTATGGTAGTCGTGTCAACATTCAACAACAGCTTTCGTTACTGTTGAATGGGATGAGTACCATGACCTCACAGAAAATCGGCACGAAGTGGTCAAATATTCATGCTTCCGCGATTCGTGTGATAAAAAAGGTGGGCCAAGTGGCCTTTTTAAAACTAAAATTAAGAATATTTTGTTGCTTAAAGCTTATTGTACTGTTCAGGAATTTCTGGTAGATCAAAATGCGCGGAACTTAATTGATTGACTCATATATGGGATAGCTATTACACCGTATTAAGGCTTAACATACTGTAACGGTATTTTAAAAGAGCAACTGTTAAGTTTCTCGCCGGCTCTTCTCAACAGAACTGCATTCCGAGCCGGTGGTAGCTTTCTCACGAACAAAATGTAAAATTGACGTGAAAAGTGCTTGTGAAGGCCTATTTGAATAAACGTAATTTGATTAAATTTTATAATTAAATTTTCACCATGACCGGTAAAATGCTCACCGCAGCGCCGTCGTTTCGCCACCGCTTTGAGAATGACACGATCTTTAGAAGGTAAGCGACAGTCGGCACCGTACAATCGCGTTCATCCCTTTCACTTCTACTGATGTGTCAATTGAATTGTCGAAAGATCATAATATTTCATAACACAATGTCTGCATTAAACATTTAGGAAGTTCTTTCTTGATACAACTTACTTAGAAACCGTCAAGGTTTATTGTATGTATTTACCGTTTAATAATTAACACAATAATTGTATTATGTTATTAATTATATTACTGTGTATTTGTTTCCTAAAGCTTTTTTTTTAACGTTAATTTTAAAACACCTTTTTTCTTCTAATTTTTCGAATATAAATAATAGAAAGTCATGGTCACTTTCAATCCTACAATTTCATGTCCACGTTAAAAAATCGCCTCGTTGTGACCTAGCTCTCTGTCCTTGTTAATGTAAAGAACAAAAAGATAAAACGGAAAAAGTACAGTCATAGACGCTGGGATTTGAATCGGTGACTTTCAAAAATATCATATAAGAATGACAGAGCAGGGGACGTTTAGACATTAAACTAACTATACATTTACGTTATGTATAGTAACCATTAACACAGCAGATGCAAAATCCCACTAACGAACTGTGGACCACTCCGCAAGACATAAATTATTTAAATATGACTTGTAATACTGTATGGCCCCGACACAGGATATGCATAAAAGGGTTGAAAAAAATCCTGGGGGTGACATTTTTTATACGTTGCGAGGGTCACGGGTTACTAGTTTGGGTGTTTGGTCGGCATTCGTTACGGTATTGACGGAATGAAGTATTACAATTAGACTGTATGACATTTTCGCACGATCATCGCTCTATAATGCTGAACCTAATATTATCATTACTACGTTCTGATCGGCAGAGCCCGTCTGAGGAAAAACTACTGCATGTCTAAGCACTACTAGGTATGTGTTAGAAAGGCCATAACGCCAGCGTAATTACTGAGATAGAGATTTCTTCTCATATTCAATTCTTCTCATCTCTGGGTGACGAACACATAAAAACTCCTTCCGTCCAGTGTTTACTAACTCAAACTACTAATTATTAAGTTTTTGTCGCAAGATAATAATAGGTAATAATAATGATGACCGTTTGGCGCAGATGCTAAGCTATTCTAATTAGAAAATTTATTCATAACAAACTTTTTATTAATATAGAAAACACCTGTGATGACCAAAAGGTTCGTATAGAAAATACATAAGAACACAACTCCGTATCAGTTCTATACTAATGAAGAATTGTGTTTATATATTTACAAAAATTATATAACATAATTTTTATTGCCGCTGTTGCTGAATGGCCAGCTTGATCCGGATAAGTACCACGACGTCACAGAAAACCAGCGTACAATGGAAGTGATTGTGCTTCCGCGTTTCATCCGTTGACCGGCCTCCTTCCCTCCTTTTCCATCCTCCTTCTTTTTCCAGTCTCCTCTTTCCTTTTCCTTCCTTTCTCTTGCCTCCACCTCCCCTTTTAAAAATTCTTACCTTAAAACATACACTATGTTAGTTTAAATTTTATTACAATAAAACATAATTTAGTGTCACAATGAACCTTCAAATTAATTTTCAATTACCTTTGATTAAAACTTTACGTCATCCACGTGTACCTATTGTCGTTTTCACGAATGCACGGGGAATCATCGCTGGTCAAAGTATAGGGGAACCCTTTTCACTATCTACCGCGATATTTCTTATCTGTATCTCCACGTCTGACTTTATTTGTGCACATGACAGTGCTAAAAAATCCCTTGCCCAGGTGCTGTCGGCAAAAAATTAAAAAAAAACTGCAATAGGTATTGTTGAGCAATACCCTCACAGGACAATGGTCTTTTAATCCTTTGGGGGATATCTTTGGCCATTATCAACAGACATGTGTAACGCATGGTTCACTCTTTTGTGGTGTTCAGATGTTTTTTCGGGAAGGGATAAGTTTGTTATATTATAAAGTGCAGACAAGACGCACTGATCAACTTTTTACTGGCATAATAATAGTATAAAAACATACCTACTTCTACTACAAAAATAACCTTTTGAAAAATACATAAATGTTTTTCTATATATTCATTCCCTTTACGTTCTTTTAAAAGTTAAAGCCTTATTTTGGCTACTTCCTAAAAATATCCCAGCTCGTTAGAATGAATAGTATAATGTCTTACTTATTAAATGAAACAAATTTTGGAAATTCATTACGTTTTAATCTAGTTTCTAATTCCCGACGTTTCGAATACATTACAGCACCCATAGTCATGGGACAGACTAAGATGTTATGCGTTCTAATGTCAAAGTCAATCCAAGGTACCGTCAATATTTCCGGTTGTTTATCATTGACCCGAACTATGCAATATCAATTATCAGTATCTTGAGGTCCTGCAGTATTGGTGTGCTTGGATCTTAATTCATTAATAATGGGATCCCGAGTAGGCACGTGCTTTCAACTATTTTCTCTGTTGAAATTAGGATTTTTCTTTGTTTAGCCTTTGGATAGCCTTTGCCTATTGTCGATGGGGGAGAGGGAAGAAGCGTTTGGCCGTTTTTTCGCGAGAACTTAAGCTTTACAAAACCTAACACCGTGTTAGGTTTTGTAATGGTGATGGCCCAAAACATAACCCCTAGCACAAACTATAACCGGCAATGCTTCATATCAGCTACTATACTTTCATCATTCATATAGTTTTTTTTTTCGGTTGTTGTTTACTTACTTTAGCTTTTTTAAAAGAGGCCACATTCACAGTCTAGCTTATACACTCCTGGTTTATTTTGGACCCTCCAAAATAAACCAGGAGTGCCAATAATTTATACTAGACAGATGGTAAAACTTGATTGATCCTCTTTGGCAGTGTCAAAATTCTGAAAAGAACACCCAGCTGCTACGACAGTCTTTCAGATGGTCAGATCCCTATGCCTAGTAACATTGCTGGTGGCATTATTACCCTTTACACCGGAACATTGCAATACTCTGTTATTACATCAGGCGGACTCCGCTAAAGAAACTTTGAGGACCGTTTGGCGCAGATATTAAGCTATTGGTTCGGCGTCGCAGGTCGTGGGTTCGATTCCCACCCGGAGCAAATATTTGCACGAACTACAAATATTTATTTCGGATTTGTGACTTCTGTCCGTGTAAAATTTATGTATGAAAAACGCCCTTACAAGATATTTTTATCTTACAATAAGGGCAGCATTTTTTAAAAAGAAAAAAAAAACTTGCCATTATCAAAAATGACCTACCACCATCACAGAGTCTCACTACATCTTGCAGTAATTTTAATTAAATTATCGGATCAGAGCTCTGTGCAGAGCGGCCAACATCTAAACGGCTGCTTCCTTTTTCACGGGCCTTTGGATGACGAAAACAATGGCCCTCGTCCGTTGAACACGTGTTGTTTAGCATTATCGATTGTCCTCATATTGTCCTCTCGCCATGCGGGTAGTAAATGAGTTATCGCTGTGACGTCATGCAACAATGCGTTTTTGTTTTGAGCGCGCGAGCGACCGTGGCGATCGGTGCGCGTATACCATGCAATCATGATACTAGTCGTATCATCATTAAAGGATTTTTAATGATGATAAGACTAGTATCATGGACAGAATTACTGAACTTGAAAATGCTTTACCAGCCTTTAAAGGGGCAATTTTTAAAAGAGGGAGGGAGGGGAAGTTAAAGGGAAGGAGGAGGAGGGGGTGAAAGAAGGAAGGAGAGGATGGGCCACCGGCCACCTCACTCACACGACGAAATGCAGAAGCAAAAATACTTCCACTTTATGCCGATTTTCTGTGAGATCGTGGTACTTATTCAGTTCGAGCCAGCCCATTCAGCAACAGCAGCTGACTGGCTATACCACCGTTAAGCTACTAATACCACAATGAGAATCTTATTTTGAATGCCACACAACAGTTATACAACTCAGGACGTCTAAGAAGTTTAGACACCACAAAGTGGAAGTAAAACCGATATCGCATTTTAATAGGAAATTTATCGTATCAATATGCAGTATGCGTACGAATTAAGTATAGTTAACTTCTATATTTTGTATTCATAATTCATAAAAATATTCTCACGCATTCACATCTAAATTGAAACGAATTTATCTTATAGGCAGATGTGCAATGCTGTCGTAAAGACACGTTACCAAAAAAAACACCATGAGAACTGAAATAATCCTCCACTATGACCCGAGGCCATCTGATGAAGTCCTGGACGGTTGGAAAAAAATAAATTACACGGCAGAGAGAAAGGAGGTCATTGTTCAGGATAAAAAACCAGGGGACTACAGTTACCTTGCGATTTGAATAAGATCTTTGGCGAGGGGTGACGCACAAAAAGTCTTACCCCACGGGTCCGTGTGTGATTTTTTTAAGACGAGGGCAGTAAAAAGCGGACGTGCTTACGTAACGCGTTTAGTAAGTGTTTTGCAAATTGGTCTCGGCCAAAATTCTCACGGTCATGCAACTGTCGTCCATCCACCCTGCGTTATTTATTGATTGGAGGCTGAGCCTACAGATAACGGAATGTTTTTTAACAATCAAATAGTCTCGGTGTACATGAACGTTGATTGTTATCGGTATTAATTACGTTTAAATATTTCATTGACGTTTCTGACGTGACCTATAGTTTCATTTTAACAACGTGTTTTCGCATAAATATAAAAAAAACATTATTCAAATATTTTTGAATTCTCATAATATTTATTATCAGAAAATATACTACCTATTGAGATTTCATGAACAGCTCGCTAGTTTACGTATCATATTTTTTGTTAATTAATAGAGTAATTCAGACGGGTTACATAAAAAATGTAAACATAAACTGAGTGTAGGATTAATAAGTTATAGTAACGGATATATACCGGTCATATTACTAAAATCGTCTACACAAAACTAAACAGGTAATCGTTTGAAACTAACACAATTAAACAACAAATACTGTTACAGGATTAAAACCAATAATAAAATTTCTAAAATTTTATTTAATTAAATATATATAGTAGTATTGACTGATTTCACCCTGAAAGAGTATCAGAGGTAAAGCCACATTTTGTATTAACTTGTAACAGTAACTTAAAGTTTTCGACACTAAGCCTTAAAAGGATTTGTTCAAATGAAATAGCCACAATATGTTTCAAACTTGGGATCGTCAATGTTTATTTATGAAAGCTTTTGTCGGCACAAAGAAGGGCCTCAGGGTATTTTAACTTATTCCTCGTAATAAAAAATTACTACAATTTTACTAGTGCTTTGATGTTGCGAATGCATATAAACGTGGCGATCGCTTAGTATCAGGTGGGCTGCATACCCATTTGCCTAAAACTTCATTAAAATAACCATTTTAGCCTTAGCTGTTAACACAGAAGTACATATAGCATAAAGAATAGTGTTTAATTAATGCTGCAGATGTCCATGGGCGGCGGCGTTCACTTACCATCAGGTGAGCCGCTTGCTCGTTTGCCTCCTAATCCCGATAAAAAAAGTAATAAATAACAAAACAATCATAGACGATGACAGTTTTCATAACTTAAACAACAACATCGATCAAAATAAATAAATAAGCCTATGTACTTTGAAGCTAAGTATCTTTTAAGTGTGTAGTTATTAAAACAATCCTACTAACTCACATAAACCGTAAAAAGTGCTAATGCTCACACCATTAATATTTTCCATTCAAAGTCTATTATTACGATACAAGCATGCAAGTGATAACACCCACACTGCCCGTTACCGCTTATCAATAATCACGAGAGGTGTTTAAATTAAGTGAAGTATGCGGGCAGGCAGTAAGCTCTTGTAATCGATACGTGGACAAATTTCCTAAGGGACATATTTTCTACCAGTGTAAACTATTACACCTGTATATTTATACTTAAGTAGAAACAAATTTAACACTAATATAGTGTAAAATTTGTTTCTACGTGTAATTTGTATACATTAACAAAATGTTCGAATTAATATAAATTCAAATAAAAATAAAACGTTATCTGATTCAATTAAATCGTTTTAACGCAAAATTAAAATCATCCATTGTCTTAATATTATAACAATAATAGAAATGAATTTTAATTAGATGTTTCGTAAATAGACAAAAACTTGACGTCTTGTAAAACTTGGATTTTAACCATAATTTATTGTAA
This sequence comes from Eurytides lysithous rurik, assembly GCA_018247575.1. NCBI lineage: Eukaryota > Metazoa > Arthropoda > Insecta > Lepidoptera > Papilionidae > Eurytides > Eurytides lysithous. The sequence goes on from DWHO01001273.1 coordinate 11,779, forward strand.
AAAACTCTTCAAGACGGACCGCTAAAATGGAAAGACACCATTTTTCATTAAATTCTCATAGTGCCAGAAATTGTTTGTAATTACAAGGTATCACGATAAAAATTGTAGCTAAGTATTACTACTCATTCTGTGGTAGAGCCACGCAGCTGCTCCCGCTGCCGAACGGGCCGGCTTGAACCGGATCAGCACCACGACCTCACAGAAAATCGGCGAAAAATATACAATCTTATGTTATGTTACAATTTCAATAATCAAACACGAAACGAAACCTACTGAATATTAAGTGTTGTATATTCGCTTATAAAGCTTCACATCCCTCAATAATGACATAGAACTTAAGTAAAAAACAAACGCGATGGTCACTAAAAAACCGTGGCGCAGCACAAAGCGTTGGACGATCTACCGCAGTAATTTCAATATTTTTACATAATAGCTCAGGGCATAATAGAAGGCCTCAGTCATTCGATCGTGGTAGTCATGTTACCGTTTATTGTCGGGGTGAAAAGGACTTTTTTGAATAAACTGCGGAATGCGCGTACGCAGATGTCGGCCCGGAGTTTTATATGCTTTATTGAAATTATTGCGCCGTTATTTGAGTTTTTTACGCGAGAGTACGACGTGCACGCTTGTCGACGGACGTTGTCCTTTTGTCGCCTTTAAACGATGACCTAGGAATAATAAGGTGCAAATTTTTGTCAAGTATTATATAACAGATCAATCAATCCGGCAATCTCGTGCCAACCCAGAGCGTTATTGAGCCGGCATTTAGGAGAATATTTTAATGATTTCTTGCATTTACGCAAACATTACATATTGTTAAATAATTAAGTATTGACAGTAGCCTTTTGATAGTAGCCCTGTTAACTACGACATTATGGCGTAAATTGTCATAGTCTGTTCCGTGACCATGGACTTTAAGAAAGTCACTACTCTGTTAAATTCTATGTCGTATAGTGTTCGAAACGTCGGGAATTCAAAATAAAAAAAACGTGATAAAATCCGTACATTAGTAAATAAATAAAAACAAACAATACAATTTAAACTAGTTCTAGTTTAAAATAATTTATGTCGGGCGTTTTAGAAACATCAATTTCAGGCGTACACACGCTCAGATCCGAAACAATGATCTGTAGTTCTTACAACTCGTGTGGGAATCGAACCGACGACCTACGGTGTCGAATCCAGCAACTTAGCAACTGCACCAAACCGGTCATCCATCCATATTATCATTTTAAGTGAATGTGATTTTTTTTGTGCCAAATGACGACCAAGTCGAACGCCAAGCTTGCTATCAACTGACAACGCGTAACAGCAAACCAAACTCTGCTCAGGTCTCCGCTTAACATATGAGATGGTTACTCCTCATACCCAGTAATTTCGCTAGAAACATTTTTTTTCAACCCACAATGCAGTATTAGCATTATTACTTGGCTGTATAGATAGCAAGGGTGTGATACTTCGGTAAACGATATAAAAAAAATTCTAACACTAGTTGGACATAAAACTGTATCATTATAGCTTCCCTGCTAAAATTACAAGCTATGGCAGAAAGTGACTTAGAGCTTACATTTTTTTTATAAAAAAAAATATATACACTTAGATTCTCGCTGGTTGCAATAGATTAATTAAAGCAAAAAATCCAATCAGAAATGAAAGAAACAGAGGGAGAGTGAAGGTTAATTGATACCTTTGATTTTTTGCCTCGCAATGGTTATATCGATATGTTCATAATTCAAAATACGGAGACCGCTCGATGAGTCATGTTTCTATCAAAATTTTAATGGACGGCTTGCGAAACGGCGCGTGGGCGATCGGACGCCTCGCATCGATCCATCGTCCGGATTTATATATTTCATTGTTTCCATACGCTATTACTTGTACCGCGGTACTTCTAAATGTAATAGTGGAGATATTTAATTTCGTCTTAATCCCACGCGCAAAAATATTTCAAATAATCTAGTGATTAAACTTGCTATCAAAAAAGTAGGTATTGAAAACTGTTACAAATCCGATTAATAGTGGTGTAATTTTACACGATTAGATTTTTTCGCGCGTAATGTATAATAATACGTTTACGCAAAAACATCAGCACCAGTGCCATCTATCGGAAAGGATAGAACAACGTCTAGCCTTAGTAGAAACTATTTTTATTACCGATGTGACAAATGACAACTTGATGGTGAACGATCACCGAAAATGTAAAACCACAAAAGTAATAAAATATTTTTAGGTAAAAACCCTATTTTTAAAAGTATCTATAATGTATCTATGTAGAAATGCCACCATCGACAACCGCGTTCAATATCGTCGCAGATCAATTGATACTTTCACTAGAACATTTTTTCTTATTAGACATTTTAAGTCTCACAGTTCGCTTCCTTTAAATAAAGACTGAGCTAATTAGGATTGGATAAAATTTCCTATTCTGAAAGCGTCTATAACCACCTCGTTGACAAATATAATAAACAACGGGGAAACGGAAAAAATATAAGAAACAATACAGTTCTTACAGTGTCCTTTATAATGAAATGTATCAACCGGGATGTTACCACTAGCCTTTTATATATTGTCTAACAACTGAAACCAATCATATTGGTGTGGCGTTTTAAACTTGTGACTAACAACAGTGGGAAGCCAATAAATCTAGAATTGACAAACAAGCCTGCATTCATACGATGAAATTAATCATGCAAATTGATCGATTATTGAGAGTAGCAATGGAAATCGTGAATAGGACATTCAAATTATCCTATTAATTGACGCAACATTTCGGCCAGTGTTTATTCTAAACATGAAAGTCATGAAATAATTTTCAATATTTGATAATTGAGACTAGTTATTATTTCTTTTCTTTTTTTTAATTTTCATACAAGCAGACGTAAGTGTATGAAAAACCGACAGAATAATTATAATAAAAAGGAACTAGCTTTATCGTGGCTATATTACTATACATATTAACTATATTATTGTCATACAAAATCGAGTAAAAATAAAAATATTTTGTGTTATTTGATGATAATTTAATGAAAAAAATAAAACTTGTTTTTTTTTGGAATTGATTCATAAAAGGATTTAATTTTATAAATAAATGTTTCACAATGTAACAATATTGACGAACATTAAGGTGATTTGAAATGGAATCTGTATGTATGCTACATACAGACAGATACAGAGATACAGAGATTTGTAAATTTTTTCTTCCGGTAGAATTGGACATTTTTTTTATATTTGCATTACTCGATATTAGCATGTAACAGACAAGGTCTATGTTAATACTCAAGGATTGCCAATTGTGAATGATTGTTACTATCACCAGAAGATCTGCCTGTTATTTTTCTTAAGAAAAGGTTACTTTGCAAAATTCAACTGTGGTGGTACCGAATCATTATCACTTGTATTCTATAGTACATAAGCATTACCGAGTCCACTGTACTTTAATGGACAAGGGTTTTGCTTCAGACTATCGAATTACTCGTTTCATTACTAAATTCTGTACAATATCTCTTCCAGTAAGAAAAATATTTTTTTATAACTATCTGATGGTAATTACGAGTGAATTCTCAGATCTCAGTCTCAGCTTAGATCTTTTAGTTTAGCATCAAGAGTATACCAAATGGCCTGCTGAATGGGCCGGCTCAAACCGGATTAGTACCACGACCTCACAGAAAATCGGCGTGAAGTAGAAGTGTCGTTTTGCCTCCGCATTTCGTCCGGTCAGTGAGGTGGCCGGTGGCCCATCCTCACCCTCCCCTTATTCCTTCTCTCACTCTTGTTCCCGCTCCTCCTCTTATAATTATACCAGGGGTTGGCAACCAGTGGCCCATAAATCAGTACGGTAAAAATCGAAAAATTAGTTTTATCTAAAAAAAATTGTGTTAGACGAAATGTGACCCGTGCCAACATTCTCATAACATTTGCGGCTCTTGTATCAGAGAAGGTTGCTGATCCGTGCTTTAGTCTATACTAATGAGCTCTTATAAGATGAAATTAGTTTCTCTATTGTTCTAATAAGATATTACAGATTTTAATAGGTATTTAATATAATACAACTTTAATTATAATAAATGTGATTGTTCTTTTTTTGTGTTCTTTCTGTTTTTCTCTTGCTTTTTGACTTTCATGTATAATATTTTTTTTATGGATTAGGCTGACAAACGAGCAATCGGCTTACCTGACGGTAAGTGGTCACCGTCGCCCATGGACATTTACACTCAGGA
>DWHO01001274.1:0-15980 GCA_018247575.1 Eurytides lysithous rurik
CACATACAGAGGTCAATAAAAGAAGACGGACGAATTCAGTGCGTTTCGTGGTACAAATTTCGTTCTGGATGTTAAACAGGACACTAAATAAATTTTAAGAATTCGGTGGTCTGAGGGAATTTTATCTTATTCGAACGGATCGTGTATTTTTCCCTCCATGGAGACGAGTTAATTGGACTTTAACTTTTTTATGAGTAGAACTCGATTAATGCAGAGGTTTTCTATGTTTTAATCGTTTTGAAAATGGATACTTCCTGTTTTTTAGTATGCATGCAGTAATGTAAATAATAATAAAGTATAAATATATACTGTGTAGTATGCTACAGTATATATTGCAGCATGTTAAAATTCTGCTTTTAAGGGCTTGAATGCATGCGAACGAAATGATTCCATTGTTTCGCAATAACTAGAATACAATCAAGAGAATAATTAACTTAATTCGAGCCTCGGTTTTTAAGCTCGTGTTACATTTTCGCAACAACCATTTAAATTGCGAATCGGTTCGATGAACCTCATTAAAATCAGTGTCTTGTTAAAATGAAATCACGAACGAGCGGTTCAGATTGACAGCATTGTTTGCTGCAATCGGATAATCGATGTTGTTAACTTATTTATCGTTTCCTGTTGCGATCGGAGTCCCCAGTTACTGCTACTTTAGTGGTGCGAAATCACCAACAGAACGAAATTATTACACAAAGATGATTCATTAACAGAACCAACAGCTTCTATTAAACTTTGTATCTCTAGTTTTTCATCAGCCCCGTTGTGGGTTGATAAAAAACGTGTACTAACGATTTGTGCTGCATTGCCACCAGATTTATCACCGACCGGTCCTTTCGGCGGTCTTTAAGACGAAGATCGACTGTGCACCTCACTATTTAACATCCGAGCTCGTTAAATTTTATTTCGAAAGTTCGAGAAACAAAAAACAGGAAAAGGGCGCGCTGCGACGGCCGGCGATTGGCGCCTCGGCATCGTTTATAAATCGGGGCCCGCCATCTTGTAGATTATCCGATTAACAAGTCATCTGTTAACAAACATAGATCCTTTCCCATCGGCTTGTTCTTGGCTACCATTACGCTTACGCTGAGTGACTTTTGTAATGGATCGGGACATTTTTTTCCCGCTACGTTGGTTTGATGGTACATGTGTTTTGACGATGAGGGTTTCTTGTTTTGGACGCTTTAATGCTGAGGCCTCATGCGGATCAAATTTCATTTGATGTCGTCGCAGGTAACAACTAACTGGGGCGGTACCTTTTTGAAATTGATACATCAATGTTACTATTAAAGTGGGTTAATTGGAACACCGTTTTCGGTCAGGCCATTGTCATGATGAGTGACGTTTTCGATCTGTTTTCTAGTAATCGATTCCGTCGGTTAGATTAGAAATGCAATAGAAATAGTTTAGGTAGATATCGGATTTAGCAATTCGTGTCAAACGCGCTTCGAGACGATCCATTGTGAATGACACATGATGTTTATTATTTTCAATTTATTAAACTATTCGCTTATTCAGTCACCCTTTAAAATAAAATGTAGAAATATAGTCAAAAATTTTATACCTATTATTATTAATATTGTTTCAGTTTCTGCTAGTATAATATTTTAAAAATTATGTTTTGGACCATTACTTGTTATTAAGACACGATTTGTGTTATGTACTATATTAACAAATTATCTCACAGAATTCAATTATTAAACACATTAAAAGTAGAGGGATTCTGTAAATTTTTAATATGTTTTGTGAGCACACCTATGTAGTTTTCTTTCGATATACGTTAAATACGAGCTTTACTAGCTCGATGACAACCAGAATTTGTGATCTAGAACGTAAAATAAACTTGCTGATGCGAGTGTCAAAGACTTTCAGATTTGCGTATTTTTTTTTGTCGCAAATAACACTGCAACAATTTTTTATCTGTGACATTAAAGAGTGAAATCTTATTAAAAGATAGATGGTATTAGCATTTCCTTTCTCTCTGTTTTTGTATCCTGTATTGTCTTTCTATAAGTAAAACACATGAAGGCTTAATGGTATTTAGTACTCAGGCAAATAATAGCATTGAATAAAAGTAATTTATGAATGCCGCAGCCACTTAATTTTGTTATGAAATTAAAATAATGGCTACGAGCCAGACTTGTGGCATGCATACTCGTATATGTGTAAGTTTGACGGAAAAGTAAAATTAAAACAATGAATAATGTAAAAGTTTGTTGGTATCATAAGAACTGTTCAAACCACAAACTAAAATAATAGTAAAATAAAAAAACGTAAATAAGATTTATTTTATTTACGTTACTTTTATGTCTCCAATGAATCTCCAAACAATGAAAATAGAAATTGGTCATGCTTGTATAAGTAAATATTCATATTGGAATGGAATTGGGTTATAGTCATTTACGAAAACATGAATTTAACTATGCATGAAACAGCAACCGATTTTTTTTTTGTTTTCCTCTCTGCATTTGGAAATAATTTTTCATGCGAGCAAGTTTTAAAGTTAGATATTTTTAAGAATAGTTTAAAGTTAGCTTTTTTATTTAAGACACACACATAGACTACTAATTTAACGTGTGAACTATATGTGTACTCCATTCACTTATTTTAAGCAGCGGCTTGCTTTCTAGGTATTGAACGGATAGTCCGTTTAATACTTTGTTTTATAATTGTTTTATAATAATTCATGAATAATTGTTTCTTTTTTTATATAAGGATTATTGCGTTTGATATTTCACTTTATATTTATTTGTTTATTTCTCTAGTAGTTTGTTAGGCCATTTATCTGAAATCTACTAGATGTGAATACAGCGTGTATAATTACAACAAATGAAAAAAACACAACATTTTTTTTCATTTGTTGTAAGTACTTATACACACTGTATTCACATCTAATAGACTTCAGATAAATCCTAATTTCCCAGTGTATGTTATACTCTATGTTATTACTGTTGTCTGTTTCCTGAAACATAATAAATAAAAAAAAGCTCAACCTCCGACTACGAATGGAGACGGGGTAAAGTCATTCTTTTATTCCCAAATCAACTCACAGGATGAAGAAATTGCAATAAGATTTTTACTGTCCAGTCTTTTATTTGGGAATATTTGCCTCTTCCACTAGATCAAGATAATGCTTGCTCGTTACTTTTCGGCACCGGAATAACTAATCAGACTGTCCTGGGGTACCGGGAGGATTTCTTAAAAGAGCACTTTCACATATAAAAATTGAATAAACGTGTGTTTTCTCAAGTCGTAGGTACCCTGCGTCTGTTGATCGGCTTATCGGCGGTAATTAACACGAGAAAGGATGCAGGGGCCGATCCGAGGCGGGTGGTCCGATAAGTAGGAAGCGATCCGGTCAATTACTAGTTGACAGCGACAATTAAGGGGTCAGGCGGTGTCGGTCGTCAGTGCGAATCGGATGGGAGTATATAGAAGTCATCCATGTAGCCTCTAGCCTGATAAATGCGGTAATGACATTTACTGTTAGCAGCATAACTTCGCAGAGTCCACATGTACCATAGATTGGCTAGTTGTTTTACTGCCAAGTGTAGCAAGCACATCGAATCTGGATTGATGGGCAATTTTTCAGTGACTTTTCGGCATAGAGAGGTGTACCTCTATATCTCTGGATGGCGAGCGAAGGCAAGGAACAAAGCCTTAAGATAGTTTTGAATTGGTACACTTCGAAATAATGTGTGTCACTATTGGGGGATTGCTCATATTTATAAGATTAATATATATCATTTTATGGAGTAGGCGACGAGCAAGCGGCTCTCCTGATGGTAAGTGATCACTGCCGCCCATGGACATTTGCAACATTACAGAACGCGCAAATGCGTTGCCAGCCTTTACGAGGGGGATTTCTGAAAGAGGACGGGAAAAGGCGTGAGAAGGAGAGAGGAGAAGAGAGGAAGCGCCAGGGGAGGGAGGAAGGGTGAGGCTCAATATAATAAACGAAGACTACTGATAACAGCTACAAATATCGCTATCCAGTAAATAGGGAATTAATCAACTTGCAAAGTTTTTTACTACAGTTTTTCCCCCAAGAATTGTAACTTTAATAGTTTTTCTTGAATATATTGGAAAGAAAACGAATGCTTTACCGTGACTTACAAGAACATTAGAGGTGTTGAAAACGTAATGACAACCGCTGAAATTATTCTACCACACTCAGCTAAACTACATAATAGCATAAATACTCTATGATGTTCTTCTGTGTTTCCATTTTTTCCTTTAAGCGCGGCGTCTAATAATTCTAAAGACACGTTATAAAATTTATGCCGAATCGAATTCACTTTTGCTTTTAACACATGCACAGGCGAAGGTCTCCTCTATACAGAGGGTATATCACTGAGGGCTCCCGAAAGTATGTACCTGAGCGAATACGGAGTAACGTTTCGGGTGGTGTCTAGGCAGTGGCGGTACTACCATACAAGCCCAAAAGCCCGGCTCCCACAACGCTCAAATTTAAAAATAAATTAATGGGGAATTATGTGCTTATTAAGATTTATAAATTTTACTCCTTAGAAGGGCAAGCCGGGCTTTTGGGCTTGTATGGTAGTACCGCCACTGTGTCTAGGGACGTATGCTTCCTTTGAAATCTCAGCGTTTTCAATGCCAGTAGGTGGAACGCTCGCCTTTCGGCTCGACGAGATATGTAGCGGTGGAATGATAAAAAAATGAACATCGCTCACATTCGAGAGATATACAAATTCTTAATAGCGCGTCGAAATATTAGCGCTTACGTGAATATTACTTATAATAAAAATAGACTTTTACTGATATCATCGGTGTAATAATTTGAATTAAACCGCTTCTTGTTTTAAAGGCTTTATCTCAATGGCAAGATGGAGAGGTTAAGTTTTATATGAAATTCGGAAAAAAATCGTCTCATTTTATGATCACGATACCTCCCCGTACACTTATTTAAATTCTTACTAACATGAATAAAGCGAAATGAAGTTTTTGACGCCGAGGATCATGAGCTAGTTTTATCCCCGAGAGGGTAAAAAACGGTACGGGCAAAACTGTGAGCAAAAACTGTAAATTGATTAAAAAAAACAAGATTCAATGAGCTTTCATTAAACTTACGTTACAAAAATCGTTTTATTGATAAAATACTTATATCCGACACTGAAAGAAAAAAGAGAAGAAAGCTGCTAGAAAAAAAAAATGTAAGTCTAAATAAAAAGCCAAACTGATCTATCCTTGTAGCTTTCGATATAATTGATTACCACAATAAGGAAAAAAAATCTCCGGTGCCACTAATGCAAACAACGAATTTTCTAACGTCAAAAAGCGAACATATCGTAGTTTTATTAACGATTAAAAAACTGGCTTGGCAAATGGGATTAGAGCAGCTCTGAAAAAAAAGGAAAATTAAAAAAAATATTTTTCATTAAATGTCTGTTACTGGCGATCAACAGTGACACCGTATAAAGTTCTATTCGACGTTTAAATTACTGTTATTGAGTCGGTGACAGTTTACAATTGCGTGGAATGCGACGCAGTATCGCAAATACGCCATGTGGGATGAAATGCTTGCCGATGCAAGACGCCGAATGCGTGGCATTTTAGAAGAATCCCATCTCGGTATAACAGAATTAGAATTTCGAATTGGAAATGCTATGGAAGATATTTCGAACTCTAAAATGATTAACAGACCGTTTGGCAGATGCTAAGCTATTGGCTTCGGCCTCGCAGGTCGTGGGTTCGATTCCCACCCGGGGCAAATATTTGTACGAACTATAGATAATTGTTTCGGATCTGAGTGTTTGTCCGGGTAAAATTTATGTTTGTAAAACGTCCTTATAACACAAGATATTTCTATCTTACAATAGGGGCGGCGTTTGAAAAAAAGCAGAAGAAACTTAATAATCGAAAATAAATAAAGGTTATCGAACCTATTTGAAGAGCACATCGTAACAAGCAATCTCATCAGAAATTTTAACATAGAAGCTGATCGACATTCTCATCATTTTTTAGTTATTTTTCTTAATAATATGATTAATACTTTGTGAGTTGACAATAGATTTTTTCCTGTGACATAAAAATCATTACCTACGACATCCAGCATTATGTGGTATGCATTAGTTGTCTTGTCTTTTTGAACTTGATTTTTTTCAGAACTTAAGCACTGTGATGGCGTAGTGTGCAAATAAATATCAGCCAGTTTTATGCAGATATCTCAAAGAGAACGGTATAGATTAAGAAAAAATATACTTTAAATTTGAAGTTAAAAAGTGAATGCATCAAGATAATGATTCGCCCGCTCGCATTTATCTCTCCTTTATAAGTTTTGTGGGTGTTCATCGGGTTATCGTCACTTATCTGGTTGACTTTTCGTACATTTTAATTTCGCCCAAAGTGAAGTGAAGTAATACAAAAACTTACAACGTTTTAATTGATTGTTTTTGGAACAATCTGTCGAATTACAAAAGGATAAGTAGTGTAACATGTTTTGAGACGTGGACACGTAAAGCAAATAATTACCCCGAGAATGTTAAACTTCAACGAATCGCGGTCAAATGTCGAACGTTGACCGTTGCTTTTGTGTTGAAAAAATAAAACTTCTCAAGTCTCCCCGTTCGATTCGAACAAAGGGACGTTTATCGGATACATTTCGAATAGTGCTGCAAGTCGCAATTGTGAAGTTTCGCGCACCGCAGCAATGCGGACTGTCAAAAGCCGATGCCCGGGCATGAGGGTGAACCTCATGCCCGGAGAAATCACCCCCACTGTCCACTCGACACCCACACCATCGCCCTCGCCCCTTATTGACCCTTCGCTAGCGGTTACTACCGAAACACGAAATTATCAAAGCGATAAACGGACGACTTTCGAACGACTTCCATTACGTAAGTATTACTTCAGATCGAGCTCTCCTATTGGAAATATTCTGTAAGACGACGAAAGAAAAAAATTCAAACTAATACATGGACGATGACAACAAAATTAAAAACCCAAAGAAATATTCGCATTTTATACTGATACAAAACCAAATTATTATGAACAATATTGTAATAAACGTTCGTAATCAGACAACATTAAATCGAATAGCAGTAAAGCTTCCTTTTTAATTCCTACTATTAGTTCACACTTTGCCTATATATGTATATTTATATATCTTGTTCAAATTCTCAATCGTTAATGAAATACTTTTTATTCATCCACTCAAGTTCAAATACATTTTTTTAATCTTAGCGCAGTACTTGTTGACACTTGGTGTTAATGCAGTTTGTCTCAGACATGAATTTATTAATTAAATTATTTTAATTTATTTTACTTTCACATAAGAGAAAAAAAATGATGATGACCTATGTAGGAATTGACATAAATTTCTTTTTAAAATTACTTGTTAATTATTATTTGTAAAACCTTACTAATTTTTGTATTATTATTAAATTAAATTGTTTCATAGTTTTTTTAGTAATTTTTATTCCATATATTTAACCTTGGGATATCTAACTTTTGTATCAGTTACAAAACAATATATTAAAAGGAAAAATACTGAAAACTGATTGTTTTCAAGTCTAAAGCGAAGACTTAACAGTTTCATAAAGGTCCTACATTTCGATCTCTTATGTCTTATTATGACTGATATTCGTGATTTAGTCTATGCGACTCAGCTTAAGCCAAAGCTTTATCGGAATACAGAACTCGCGGAAATCATAATATAGGCTATGTTTTCGCATTATGTTCGGGTAAGGCATGAGATGTCGTCAATGTGCGTGAGTTGACAAAATATGGGATTAGTTGCCTATTGACCGTCAGGGTAAGATATGCCGACCATAACTGTGTTCAACTGTTCAATACGATAGAGAATAAATTCCTGAGTGTTTAGTCTAATAGTAGGGGTTGCCACCGGACATCTAAAGGTGTCATAGAGACGGTTCACTTGGGCGAGTCGGAGGTGGAACTTGGACCTAACGCAGCCTAATATAGCTGCTCTGAGCGCGGTCGATTGCTCACTAAGTGGCCCCGGCCGAGAGCCTGAAATTAGCGCTCGAGTGAGCCTTGAGGCTTACGCCAATACGAAATCCCTGAACGCCATTGTGAAACGCAATCGTTCGCCGGGACGCGTTTTTGTTCGCAACGATCCGAAGTGTTATTGGTCTGAAGATGGAATGCTTTTATTCGATGCTTCTCGAGGATTGTTCCCTACTGCAGTTGTTTCGATTTGTACAATCGTATAGGCAATGAGTACGTAGTGAAATACGTATAAATTAAAGAAAATTGACAATGCTTTGTTATTTTTTGTCTATTGTCTTTGAACGATAATGCTTTCATTTAGAATATAGTAATTAAATAGAATAATGACACTGATGGCATTTTTTTTGTATATTTAAAGAACGTAGAGTTGTTTATTATGTTTACGAGTATAATTTACATTTGTAAATGAAACATGTTCTCAGATTGTATCATGTTTTAATTTGGTTTTTAATTCTAGAATTTTTATACACTTTGAAGGGTTAGGGTTAGAGGACAGACTAGATTAAACTTTTCAATTAGGATGTTTCTTTATTTCAAAAGTCTTGCGAATCTTCCTCGGGATGTAACGAAGTTCTTTTGCAAGGTCTTAAGGTTTGTTAAATTCTACATAATGTAGGCTAATTATGATGCAATAATATTATTTAAATTAACGACGAATTAAGCTATTATAATAAGAACTAGAAACGACAATGGACACTGGTTGCCGCATTTTATTTGATTTGAATACCGATAATGATTTCGATATACAAATACGTGATGTGACAGAAGACCTTTAAACTTAATGATTTAAGTCGTTTATGTGATTTGTTTATTCGCGAAGGGAATAGAATCTATGCTATAATAAAACTATCTATATTTTTCACAAGTTGTTGGACTCCTTCCTCCCTCCTCTTTACTTGGTATAGAATAACTAGCAATACCCACCATACCACCATTAAACTTTTAACGCAGAAGCGGCGGATTGGTACGATTTTTGCAAAAATGTCTTTTTTGAGACGGACAAAGAGCGTAACCAAATTATTGTTTACAAAAAAAAAACATTTTTAATTCACAGTTAAAAAATTAAGCCACCTACACATATAAGTTACAACCGTCATTATTATGACATTTAACACGAATATTCTGCATTTAAGGTTAACCAAATAGAAGGAAACATTCGTTTTGGACTCATTGCTATCGATTTTGTCGAACGTAAAGTTTTCGTCCTCCCAAGCCAATTAAACTAGTATAAACCTCTTATTAAACACCCCATAGTTACCCCCACCACTCCGGCGAAACAACATGGCGTCATGATTGTCACCTACGATTTAGTGCTATGGGGAATAAACTGAAAAATATTGGAAAAGAAGCCTTATCGCTATGCTATTAAGCCGATGTTATGCGCAAATAAAAAAATGCCGCTTGCACCTGAAGACTTATTCTTTTAACGCGTGTGCAGTATTACTCCGTTCTATGCAAGCATTAAACAAATAAAATTAAACTTAAATGTTTGAAGCATACGGTGTACTTCGCGGTAGCAGCGAGTAGGTCTAAATATGTATTGAAGGCGTGACATTAACGCCGGCAGGGATTGTGGAATTATGGATGAAGGGTTGTCGCGGTAGGGTTAAGAGCTACAAAGAAAATGTTGGGGTGTTTAAATATTGATGGAAAATGGCCGGCTCGAGCCGGATCGCTTACGGACGATTGAACCCTCGAAATCCTAGTGCCCCGCGTCAGGTGCTCGGAAAACTGTTTTTAATTGACCCCACTGTTAAACACGATTTCATAAATCGCGTCTGAATAAAACCGATGGGGGAAACCGAAATTAAAGGCAAATTTCGGATTCGAACACCTTTACTGTAGCGGGGCAAAGTGGGTTTTCGAGTGGCACTGTGTTGTTTTGAACATGTTGGTCGCTTATCATTGAACGACTTGCTTCGTCTTTTAATACTTTAAAAAAGGGATCATTCGCTTGTCTAGACAATTTTATTCGTAAAACTTTTTGGTAGTACCACTGCATTGCTAGTAATTCTACCGCCAAGTCGCAGTAGTGACTCGTTTGGCGTAGTTGCTGAGTTATTGGCTTCGGCGTCGCAGGTCGTGGGTTCGATTCCCACCCGGGCCAAACATTTGTACGACCTACAGATGATTGTTCCGGATCTGGGCATTTGTCCGTGTGATATTTATGTATGTATAAAGCCATTGTAACACAAGATATTAATTTACAATGAGGGCGGGGTTTTAAAATTAAACTAAAAACCAAACCAATATGTATGCCATTACTGTGTTACGGGGGCAAAGTTGCTAACGTAATTGCGGAGCCTAGAAATAGATAGATAGATAGATGCCCTATTGCACACCAGAAACAAAAAATCAAATGTATACATTACTTTACCATAAACCTCATCGCTAAAAGCAATTTCTTACAGACAACCTTTGGATGGATAGGAGTTATTAAAAATTAAGATCGGCGGTGCACAATTGTAGCTAAAAAAATAATAAAAATCCAACTCATTACAAAGAAATATAACATCTTATACCGTTCACCCACATATACTTGACGGATCCTCAAGCAGATTCTGTGTTGTCATAGGCAGGAGTGGGCTTAACACCAGGTGCACGACATACTCGTCACATCACTCTATCTCCTAAAAGTACCGTGTCTCCTAAAAAGTCGAAGAAAATTCACATATCCGTTAAAACAGCCTCCGTTGCATCAACAAACTTACACGGAACGACTGTAAACGTTTTATGGGCGTCTTAACAAAACGATACACGTAATAACCGGTGTTTGGCAAAGTTAAATATGAACAATGAGCAGGTCGCACGTAAGCCGAAATGCGTTTTGGCGAGTGCGGCGAGGAGTCGGCAAAATAAAGCAAATCGGCCACCGTCTACACGACTCGAGAGCAATAATAAGGCCATTGTTTTTATACAAATACAATATTGCGTTTATAAATCCGATAAGCCTACGACGGACAGAAAGAACTTCGGAGTAGCCATTGCTAATGAGAGAATTCTTTACAACAATGAATTAACTTTATAACAATAGATATATTAAGAGCAATATCGATTTATGAGATCTTTTTTGTACTTCTATTTGTATCGATCACTAAGGAAGCAGATAAAATAATGGTTCCATTTTTAGAGATCAATCAAATGACGGACAGTTAAGTAAATGTTTAAAAATCGAATTAGAAAAAATATGAAATAATAATAATACTTGCCGCATTAATTTTATTGATCTTTAACTTATTATCTATTTTTTTTTTCGATTGTTTTGGGCAAAATTTTTAATTTATAAAAATACCAAGACGCTCCACAGTTGTCCCAGTTCGGAAAAAAACAACAAGAGTACCACCATGCCCGTCGGCGAGCGTGGCGCCAGTAGCGTCCATTTTGTATTTATTTATTTATACCCCGTGAGCCCTTATTTATGTATTTATTCATCTCCGAACCGCAGAACATCACTAACGTGGTGCCGAGTCGGTCAGGACGTCAGGACTTTTTGGGACTAGGGGACCGCATTTTTGACATTGCATCTCCGAAAGTATTCGGTCGCGTGATAAAGAACCTAATCTATGCTAGAATGCGTGCGATGTCTTAAACAGTGCTTTTAGTTAAACAGGTCGCATAGTCGGAAAGAATTTCTACTGTTTCACGAAATAACTTCGTGGATTCTTCAACGTTTTTTATTCACAAATGCTATGAGAAATGTGTGAATAATTCAGTCCTTTTTATCCTATCCGATACTGTTTAATAGTTTGACTTTCAATTAATGCGTACGAGTATTACTGAAGTGATGTTCACGCAATTAAATTACAATTTTAAATATCAAATTTATGGATTCTGTCGCATGTTAAAATTGTTTTGAACGTTCATGGTCACATGAACTAAGAAAGAAGAAGAAGTTAGACGTCCTAATACCATATGTGATTCTAAGTAGCGTAAATTATGGAATTTTTAATCTGAACCATTCACGCTGTAAAATGTCTGAAACTTCGGGAATTTAAAACTTTTTTTAGGCGACATTAAATTCGTATAAGTTTTTTTGTATTGAAGTACTCCAAACAAATACAAGCGATAGTTAGGACGGGGCGATATTATTATCTACGGATAATTTGTGCTATTACACAAATAGAAAACCTTAAAAATTCATAGAGAAATGTGATTAGTAGATGTTAAAATCATATGAAAATTCACTGATTTCATTGGCTGTAAAAGTTTTACTTTGCCAATAAAGAGGAAATTCAGTTAACAGCTCGTGTGGAAAAATATGTGCTTCGAACTTAGAAAATGCCAATCCACTATGAACGCTGAGAACTTTTCACCCAAAACTCCGAAATTATTGCCTTCTCCATATCCTCGTCATTATAGGCAAAAAGTAAAAAAATCTGAAAATTCTTAATCGGTACGTTTTTCAGTTCTGTTTATTTTTTATTACTTCTTCGTTGTATCTGTTTAAACTTTTCATACGACAAGTATGTACAGAATATTATTATAAAGATTATTTTTACCAGGTTTTACCCGCACACACCGGTAAACTGTTTTCATTTATTTATTTACACTTTATGGCAAAACCAAAATGGAAATTACAATGGGCGACTTAATGCCTTTAGGCAATTTTGGCTAAATGCCTTTAGAAAATTTGTGGGAGGTGCAATAAAACTAGTTTAATACAATTTATAAACAATCAATAATTACATAAATAACATAATAACTGTTGAACAAGTCTCCAGTTTTTGACTACGTTTTAAATGATTTCAGGTATCTCATTAGTTTTCGTTAAATTCAAATCCTCGCAAAGGGATGATTCGCCAGACTCAACAGTCTATTACAATTAATAAAGAAACATTTTATTTTTTAACAAACAATGGTTGGGCACTACTACCCGTTCTGGGGTCTATGATTTATAAAATTAAATTTAAACATGCCAATGTTGCAAGACCCAGGATATATCAATTTGAAGCGGACCTCAATAAATTATTAAAATATTTGAGGGACCTGAGTTATTTATGACATTACGAAGAGAATCACCTGTTTTTCTCCTGAACACTGACTCAACGAAGTGTTAACAGGTTGAAAATTTAATATCAAAATAAGAAAATTATATTATATATAAAATCCATAAATTAATCCTATTTTTACAATCTGAAGTGTTTGGATGAATGCAAGAAACCATAACTTTAACTGTTTCTACAACATGAGCAAAGTAAACTTAAACTTTTGTTTATCCGTTTTCTCTTTAGTTTCATTACTAATTGTATAAATGCTAAAGTCTATTTCTTTGCTTTTACTTTTGTTTTTATTACACAGAAACGATCTCAGATCGCCATATTTTGGATGTATATGGGTTTTGTTTCGGAGAATAATATAACAAGGAACATCGGAAATCATGCGAGTAAAGCCGCGGTCAAGATATAGTGTTACAAATATCTAAATGTTTCTCTTGTTTTGTCAGATCATTTGCTTTTCAACCCGGAAAAGAACACAAAGTCAGTCAACACGCCAGAAAAGCCTATAATTAACGAGTGGCTGATAAATTATAATCGTCTCCGCCATAAGCAGCCTCTGATATCGCTTCGAATCTATGTTTTGCTTTACAAATGGACGTAATTTACGTTGGCCGTTCTGGAGCTTAATTAGTGATTATGCATGCCATATCGCGACGCTATCGCTTCGCTTGCACCAGCACGCACGTTATGTTACACGAAACATGTATCGCAACGCAAAACATGCGTTTGAAAGAAAAACATGCGTTGTAACATTAGTGTTGCAACGCATGTTTTCACCCTTAGGCGTGAGTGTATTTTAACATATTGCTATGTGATACGCAATTAGTAAGATAAGAAGGTTTTAGGTAAGAACATACTGCATTATGTAGAATGACTGTCTTTCAGTTTACGATTAAGTTAATGACGGTTCTAAAAGCTGTCAAGATGGTGTTTCGATCTGTTGATAAATGTTAAAGGTTTAAAAACAATTACTTATAGTAATTTCACCCCGAATAATACGTTTTCGTAGAGTTAACTCGTCATTTCCCTGTCAATGTTGAAATAAAAATACATTTAATATTTGAAGCAATAATTTAGAACAGTACAAAATCGCAGCAAAAAAGTGATTAGTATATTTATTTATTTACTTCTTCAATGCTTTTGGTGTTTGAAATCGGTAGGCCAGATTTTTAACAAGTCTTTTTTGAATTTTAATACGTTGTTATTAATGATTATTTTTATTAAACTATTCTTTTCCCCTAAAACGTATAGTCTAAAGATTTGGTAGCTGGTGCAGACGAGGTTCACATCCTTCCTAAGGATGCAAGAATGATATGAAAACCAGATCTGATATGAAAAACGCTACAAAAATATTGAAAAAAAAAGATTGGGTGTTAGTTTGAGTTCCATCATTATCTGAGAACCGTGGTCTGATACCAATAAAGTATCTTAATGTGCTATAACTCTCCTAATTGCTGTTTAATCAACCCGCTGACAAAGGGATGCGAGTGTTGACGTAGTTCAACGAGCCCAAGTACGATTTGAATAGAATTTGCACATTGTTAGACTCAACAGCGGCACGAATATTTGATGAGATGACAATCCGAATGGGCGCTTCGCAAGTTGCCCGTACACGGAGTAGTACGGTAACGAGTGTAAAATGATGCGTTCACTGTTCATGTAAGGGCCGTCCAATTTCGCTTGTTTTCTTTGAGCCCGATGAAAGGCAAAGTAAGGCAGCAACTAGTGCGCAGATGTCGCACCATTGTCTTGCCAGCGCTCGAGTGGCCCACGCTCCGTAGGTAATGACCCGGGGCTATGAAAAATGCAAACGGAACGATGCGAGCTGAAACTGCCCGCCTCCGGGCGACCTGCGTGTTTTCACGGCTCCCTGAATGTTTGAATACGGATACAACAGCTTTCAGTGCTGTAGTTGAAGTGGTTTTTTTTTCGTGTGCTGCTAATTAGATCCGAAATTCTTACTGAAAACGCTTACATCCACTGCAGGGTATTTTATGGAGCAGGCGACAAACGAGCAAGCGGCACACCTGATAGTCAGTGGCGGTACTACCATACAAACCCAAAAGCCCGGCTTGCCAAACTAAGGAGTTACATTTATAAATCTTAATTAGCACATAATTCCCGAATAATTTATTTTAAAATTTGAGCGTTGCGGGAATTATGTGCTAATTATGATTTATAAATTTTACTCCATAGTAGGGCAAGCCGGGCTTGTATGGTAGTGCCGCCACTGCTGATAGTCAACGATCTCTGTTGCCCAAAGACATTAGCAAAATCGTAAGACTAGCAAATGCGTTGCCGGCCTTTAAGGTGGGAATTTTTGAGAAGGAGAAAGCGGCGGATTAGTTACTATCCACCTCAATCACCAGACGAAACACAGAAGCGCAAACTCTCCCACTTCACGCGGTTTTCCTGTGAGGTCGTGGGGCTTATCCGGTTCCAGCCGGCCAGCGGCGGGAGGTGCTGCGTGGCCCCTGGCAACTTATTGTTGGTTTGTCCGTTTTCCCTCAACGCAGTTATCAAAATGACAAAAATAAAATCGATTTATTTTAATTGCCGCATATTCGATTTATTATCCAACAATAATTTTTTACAGTTACTACGAAAACATTAACACCTGCAGTCAGTGGCGGTTGTACGGCACTACCAAACAAAGCAACGCTCAAATTTAAAAATAAATTATTCGGGAATTATGTGTTAATGAAGATTTATAAATTTTACTCCTTAGTAGGGCACGGCGGGCTATTGGGCTTGTATGGTAGTACCGACACTGACTGTAGTCACGTTAGTTTCACACACCGTCTCCAATGAAAATAATATTTTTTTTATAAATTAATT
Organism: Eurytides lysithous rurik; assembly: GCA_018247575.1. Lineage (NCBI taxonomy): Eukaryota > Metazoa > Arthropoda > Insecta > Lepidoptera > Papilionidae > Eurytides > Eurytides lysithous. The sequence goes on from DWHO01001274.1 coordinate 15,831, forward strand.
TATTTATAAATAAAAAAATATAATAAAAAAAGTTTATTAGTTCCTTAAATCCATTGTCAGTTGCAAAAGATGTTTGAGGTGTCGTCCCGCTTGGGAACTCCCCTTGGGTAGCGCTCGCCCAAGCGGCACCGCACCGCTGCCCACTACTTG
>DWHO01001275.1:0-15980 GCA_018247575.1 Eurytides lysithous rurik
GTCGTGGTACTGACCCGGATCGAGCCGGCCCATTTAGCAGCGGGGGCAGCTGCGTGGCTCTACCACCGTAGAAATTTGTAATTAACGATTTCAAGTGTTGATTTACCACGTGTTCAACGGTGAATGAAAACATCGTGAGGAAACCTGCACATTTAAGAAACTAAGAAAGAATGAAGTCACTGCCCCGAAGAAAGAATGGAGTGATAAGGGTTTATACAAACATAATTTCGTTGCATATTATCTGTTCGATAACTCGGTCGACATATAGCTTGCTAGTCGCAGGCTTCGGTTTACAAATTCGTAATACGTTCTATGTGGAACAATGAAATTGTGCTTTTTCACTGCAAAAGGAGGTAAGAGTCATTCCACCGTATGGAAAACGGTGATGTTGAATTAGTATAGCATATTATATGGGTGATAACGACCAAATACGTACACTGATATGCAGTGGCGGTACTACCATACAAGCCCAAAGAGCGTTGCGGGAATTATTAGTAGGGCCCGGCTCGCTCTACTAATAATTCCCGCAACGCTCAAATTTTAAAATAAATTATTCGGGAATTATGCGCTAATTAAGATTTATAAATTTTACTCCTTGGCAAGCCGGGCTTTTGGGCTTGTATGGTAGTACCGCCACTGAATATATGGTAGTAGTAAGTTGTGTTATAATGATTTCTTATATTTAAGCGAATACACATTCCTCGTGTTCATTTTAAACTTCTAAAAAATGATAAAATTCAAAACAAGCAGCAATAAGATCCGATAAACTAATTTATTTAACGATGAATTTATTCAATATTCAAATAGATTGTTAAAGAATAGTTTTTTGTCTCAACATAACTTCAATCGTTCGTACGGATGTTACGGTGAATTTAATTAATTATATAAGTCTTAGAAACCTGCATGTTAGACGCTTCATTTGCGCTTTCTTATGGACTTATTAATTCCTCTCATATTCATATGCGCAGTATAATATTTACACTTTGCATTAACAGCGGCCAAGTATCGGCGTGTAGGGAATATAAATTAACCGTCTATGTGCTTCTAATAAAATAAAAAAGATTGTTTGGTTCGTCCAATTCATTTTATTAATAATGCGTTTTGTATTAATGTGAAAATACATTGCGAGGATATTCCTCATGCGTTTCATTCTTAATTCAAACAGCTTATTGGCTAACGCACCAAACGAGAAATACTCCTCGTTTATTTTTTTAGGTACAAACACTTATTTGCTATCGCTTAAATGTCAATTTTAAGAAATTTTACTCGCGTTCTCGTATTTATACTGGACGTATAGTTTTAGCGTGTCCTTTTAAGATATTATCCACTTCTTTTAAAGTGTCACCTTCCTTGTTTCTTTTGTCTAAGGTGAAATTTGGTTTCTCTAGATGGGGCACCAGCGAGAGCTGGAGCGTACCAGCATCCCCTCTGCCGCCGCGGGCCCCGCACCCGCGTCCCGGCGACTAGCGGCAGCCACCTCTCGCAAAGAGGCCAGGCCCCCCAGGTTCTCCTACCAGGCGTCCCCAAGCCGGTGTGGTGCACGCGCGCCCCCACACCGAGGCGCGCCTGGTCTGACAGCCCCCATGAGGCCCCCCTCGACCGGCCCGCCGGGCGCTTCGCGAAGGCCACGTGGCCCGCCGAGCCCGTTAAGTCTTAACGCAGCACCTCCTCTACTCCGCCGATCGATCATGTCTTCACTCGGCCCAGCGACCGTTTAGAAATCACCGCACGAAGTCACCGGACTTTTTATCATCGGTGCGCTTTCTTTACACAGATTATACACAGTGGAGACTCGATTATCCGGATTTCTAAGTGATACCGATTGTTCGGACCGTCAACGGCAAAAACGTTTGAAATTACGAGATATGTCTCCAAACTCATAATTAATGTTGATTTTTCCGCTCTATCTTATCATCTTGAATAAACATTTACGTTGTGTGTATACATAATATTAACCTCACAAAAGTAATCTCCTGGTGTGGTTTTCTGTCAAATCGATTTATCGGAATCATGTTATCCGGATTATCGATAGTCCGAATGGCTTGCTTAATCGAGTCCCCGCTGTATCTTTGATCACCAGCTTATGGCAATTCGTTTACTTCGCCATGCGAAATCATCCGCGTTTTCTCTACACAGATAACAAACACTGTCAACACTATAATCACTTGGCTAATTGAAATGAAAATAAACATATTATAAGTAGGCATATATCGTCTGTTATAGAGTAATTGACACAATACCACTGATTACTGAAATTTACGCCTGTGATATGTAGTTTGATGCTTAGAATTATTCGGGTTGCATTATCTGTAGTTTTTTATAACGTTAGAGGAGGCGTTGGAGATAACGCGTATTCTATCTTCAAGGAAGCTAAATGAAAACATTAGTTAACGAAGACCAATGAAGGCTGTAATTTTCCTAATATAGGTACATTCGGAGTGATTTTTACACTCGCTGGAGGCGTTGGGTAAAGTCGTCGCTTGTTATAGTCGGTCACGGAGATTGGTTCGCTAGTGTTGTGACGACTTAACGTTTCGACTGAAGAGATATATTAATGTACGGATCGTGGATCTATCATTTCGTAAACGTACAAATTCGATTGCCGTCACAAAGATAATTTGTTGGCAAATTAATTAAAAGAGAAAAATTATTTCTTCTGTTGTCTTTTTCTATACTCTCCTCACACCTCTCTTTATGTCTTTTAATAATGAAGCGTAATTTTTATTGCGACAATTTTCTTTTCTTTTTCGAACTAATAACAGTATATATATCTGTCAATCAAAAATAATATAAAACATGAAATGGCTTATCAAACGTGAATGTTTACGCGTTAATGAATTTTTTAATCAGTGAAGCAAGTGACTGTGGAGTTGGTGTGTAATTTTCATTTTTTTTTTATTTTATTTATGTGGAAATTGTTCTAATTAATGAAACTTTTATATGTCTATAGATAATTAAGTAAGACACGAACATGACTGCAATTCACAAAAACCACAAAGTAGCGCCAATGTACGCATATATGGACACCAAAAAGTTCTACGTGTATGATGTTGTGTATATATATAAATTATAATAAGTTTCGCGGCTATTTTTATTAACGAGAGATTTGAGTAGGTTTAAACTAGAATTGAGTCGTTATGCTGACGAACCGGTCGAAATACCGTTTTAGATACCATATAATATTTAATATTATGAAATTTTGCTTAAAAACTGTCAGCTTCACGCATTTGTAATGAAACTCTTTTAATATGTTCTAAAGAAAAATCGGTATAAATATGTTTCTTTGCACTAAAAAGAGATAATTTAAATAAACTCGGACATCATTACATTTTGTTTTAAATTATACACTTGCAAAGATATAAATGTTCAATATAGTTCAAAATTTATACCAGAAGTCATAATGTGACAATATTACCATGCGTGAAGTCTAATAATATAATTAGTATATGTGACAATCAATTCCTATTTATTGTTTACATAAATATAGTTCAAAAATGTTTGTCGATGTAAATATTATGTATGTATTATATTAATAAGGGATATTAGAAATGCAATATTAAAACGAATTATTTTTTTTTCTATACACCATAGCGAAGGCAGTTAGTTATAAATCGTAAGAATATCGAAGCTTTTACAGAGTTCCATCGTTTATCATTTTTATTTTTGTTACAATCATGTATTAAACAATTTTGGATCAATATTTTCATCTTCCTAAAACTGCATATAGCTTTCGTACATTTAAAAAGTTTTGAGATATTTTTTTTAATGGTTGACAAAGGTAAATTTCTTATGGTGAAAATTTTTATCAGGTGCTGTTATGTAAATATTTGTTAAGTCTAAATGTGAACTCAAATAGAAAGGCTTTTGTTCTAATTCACATAATACAAAAAGTTTTGTTGTATTTATTTTTCTATTAAAATTGTTCACTAAATAAAATTAATATAACATCCAATATATTATATACCCTCTGTATATAAAACAAAATTAAATGTTCACGTTAAATTCTGGTGATACAAATAATTTAATTATGTTTTTTTTTTTATAATTTATTTTCAAAGCAAATTTATTGTTTTTAAAAGGAATGCTATGAAATCGCAATTTAAGATATTGAATGCAATTAACGTGTTGACAATATTCGTAGTGTAAAATTCTGCGGTTGGTAAAGCTGAACTGCCGTTACATGCTAGAGTGCAAGGTTCGTTATTTGGAGCACCGCGTGCCCCACATTGGGCGCCAAGTCGATGTCCCTTTGACACTTGGTTTTTATTTCAAAATGGCGTCTATAGGACAGATTGTATCAAATTTTAAAAACAACAGTAGTGAAAGTAAATACAATTTCCTTATTTTTTACTGTCTATATAATATCTACAGCAGAAATCAGGAAATAGATATTATTTTTTTTTATTAAGCAGTTGCATATCAGGAACAAATAAAAATGATTATGCCTTAGGTAAATGTTCCTGTTACTAATTAGTCAATTTTTATCGTCCAGTTTTATATACAAATATGACAAACCACAGCCCGAAAGATGAATGCAGATAAATATTAATAATGAATGTAATACATTTATGTGTGTGTTCCTATCAAGACTTTATTCGAAATCTATGTCAATATTTGAATATTCAACGTTTGATCAACTCTAAATCAAACAATACTTTTTTTTTAATTAAAACTTGTGATCGCAAGTCTTTTGTCTATCTTGTTGAGATAGTTAAAATTGGCATAACCGCGTAACTGTTTTTAATAAAATATTAATTCTTGCAATCCAGGTGTCAGGAGATGTCGACTTCCGCTAATAGCCCTCTAGTCCGCACGCAACGACACGTGCAAACACATTAGTATAAGTCGTGACTATATTTAAATAAAACCTATTTAAGAAATATCGTTGTTTTATTATCGTTGTATCTACTGTGATGTGTTAATTGCTAGGTTTGTCAATCCTACAGAAACCAGAACAGCGTCTTCAAGTGGGCAAGACAATTTGAAATTTTGGTATGAAAATTGTTTCGCAGAAATTATTAAGTAAGAAGATACCAAGTTTTGATAATATAGATGAACTTCGTGAATTTTTTGCCATGGCATCTATGTCTCTGCATTAATTTGTTTTAATTAAAATATAAGTGCTTTTACAATCCTGGAAAATAATTACATTTTTACCAGAGATAATTATGAATTAATAACATCCAAAATATAGCAAAACTGCCACAAAGAATTAAAATATATGTTGATATTTGAGGAATGTTAAAGCTATCAATATAGACAATGATAATTAATATCCTAATTATTTATGTCAAATTTTTTTTAGAAAGGCGATTTAAAATCGTGCTAAAAGAAATTACCATAATAAAATATCAAAAGTTGAAAATAAAATACCTTTATTGCAATCATAATCTTTGTACAATAATCAATCTTTATAACAAACTCAACAAACTATTTATACTTACATACACATGAATTAAAAATATTGATGGTACAAAGTATAAGGACTTATTAAAACAATCTTTTTTTAATTAGAAGTTTTATGAAACATTTGTCATATAAATATACTTTATAAAAAAATATTATTAAAATTATATAGTGACCTTGATTGATATATTGATAGGCTATGCAATTAACAGCTGAATCATATCCAAGGATTAAAAAGTATCAACTTTTACGACAAAACAAAAATTAAGAAAATAGATATTTTAAATATATATTGTTAGTGCATTATATATATTATATTTTACCTAAGTTAAATGATAACACAAAGGTTCTTAAAACCATTCAATTCCATAAACACAATCGTAAAACTAACGACGTCTGAGTACCTACTTTAAAAATTAATTAAAATTAAACAGCTGTAAATAAAAATTGTGTGTTTACATGATTTAATGTCCTTGATATTATTTTTAATAATGATACCTAATTGATTATTAATTATATAAACTATTCGAACAACTGTTGAAGATTTGAAAATAAAACATCTAATTACTATCATATATTAATTAGTTTTATATGGCAAGAAGCATCACAGCAGACTTTTCGGAAAAACACTGTTAGCATATCTCTGACCAGACAAAATTAAAAACTCCCCTTTTATACCATAATTTCTTCTAATGAGAATTTTAATCAATGAAGACAGTTTTTTGTTTTACAGGTCAATCTATATAAATGGAATTAACGTACCAAGCCTTTGCAACAACATAATAACAATTGTGATTCAACAAATAAAAATGATTCAACATTTTTGTTACAATGTAATAAATAAGTACGTTCTTTGGTATATACACAAGTAACAATATTAGATATCGTTACGTTCGATTGTTTTTAATCGATTATAATTTTTTATTTATTTATAAGATTAACTATCAATATTTTGAGAGAATAAGCTTTTACAGTATAGTGGCTACAGAAGAAGTTGCAAACCTGTTAAATTTTATGATAATTTCTCGTGATAAAATATGCGCACGGACAATACCTGACATCCAAAAACAAATTATTTTTATGGATTATTCGTTCAAAAACCTCAATACAATAAAATATTAAAAGCTATGATATAAATGAAAATGCCGTTGAAAAGGTTAGGTATTCATTTAGTCAATATATTCCTAAACTATCTTACAAATCTTTGATAAATACAATTGACTAGGACTTTTCAGTCATGTTTCCAAATAATTATTAGATCGTTAAAGTTTAAATACAATTTCATAAATATCATGATTATAATATATATTAGCTTCTTAATTTTTTAAAAAATTAAAATATGGGATATAAACAATTCACTTCTTCACCAAACCAAGATTCTCTACACATAAATGATTAAATGATGAAGGTATATTATGTATAGGATACTATTTGGAAATACTAAGATATATGGAAAGACAGAATTCTTGTCCGATGGTAAAATCAACGTTTCAAATTTAATGTTGCATTTAAATCAGTTAACAAAACAAATATGTGCCTTTTCTCTTAGATTTTTACCAAGAATATATTGGGGTGAGGTGTTATTTATAAAAAAAGGTTCAAATAAATGATTAGCAAGAATATTTTAATTCTTAAAAGTTTTTTCAACTAATAAATAGAGTAGGTTTAGTTACAATCCTTATTTATCATTTTTGCTAAAAATTGAGCCTTCTAAAATTTATTTGTATTTCGAATGACTAGTTATAATCTAAGTACAGATATGTTTAATTACTTGCAAAACTATTGTAGCTTAAACAGCAAATTTTTTTAGGAAGTTAAGTGACGAGTTGTGCGTCTGAGGCTCTCAACTGTAGTCGTCACCTATAGATATGAGATGGTAGATCTTTATAACTAACAATTACGCAAGAAATCCACTAACGACCTACAGCATTTAAAAAGCCCATAAAGTTACCTTTAAAAGTAAGTAGACTTATAAAGTCCGATATCTTTTAATTTCAAATATTACACAGGAGAATTATCAAACTATTTAGTGCGTATATTTGATAATAGTCAAATTATAATGGAATATATGGTATTAAATCATCAAATTAACATCGACATTAGACCGTAGATAACTACCAACAATTTAAAAATTAGAGAAAAACACTAATTGAGGCATATGTGATAAATGCGCTCTGACGTCCTTTGATTTGAGCTATTGCTTGATTTTATGCACTATTGTTTTTTAAATAAAACTACAAAAAAAATATGTAATACATAACGTTTGCCGTAGAGTTACAGGATTGGTCTATCAATAAATTGGTAGAAAGAATTCTTATTTTTAAAAATAATTTTAACTTTTATAAGTGAAATTAATTTGTCATTATATTGATGCATTGAATGTTATATCAATATAACTGTATAAAAAATATATTTTATGCAGACAGAAAAACTGTCGTAGTGTTTCAACGAAAAAATTGAAAAAAAAAATGTAAATTCTTATCTCTTTTTTACCTAAAAAGAAATGGACAAAACAATAGTCTTAATAAATTGCGCCTCCTCACTTTTTTTATAATAATCAATCATAAATATTTATTGATTATGAGTGAAGACGACGTAACACGAAACGATTTTTCAACGGCATGTGGTTATACCTAACAATATTACTTCCCTAATAATTTAATTTTATAAAGGCAATATCTTAAACATTTACTTTAATTTAAAAATGAACCGCTGTTTAGTTAGTTATTTTATAGCTCTAAGCTTGTGGTTCTAAAAGACTATGCCTAATTTAAACAGAAAGTTGGAACAAAGTTATTCTACTGTCATTTGTGTGATTATTTCTACTAAGCCCATAAGATCTACCGTCGAGTAATGTATGTAAAACAAATCTGCTTCATATATTAAAAAAAATACAATAACTTTAATTTGTTCATTATTTTCAAAAAGACGCAATAAAAAATAAATATAAGCATGATCATTCTGTCTGGTCTTTCTTACAAAATGAAAGTATACCAATCTCCTTAATGATATCTAACGCAACACGTCAAACACATTTTGGCGCCATGCGCGTCAAAGTCAATCGACATCGACGCAAATATTGTGATGCGTAAACGTGTGCGTCAATTTATATATCATATCACTAGCCTCGTTCATAGCTCTGCAAACCTTAAATGGCTAGATAATTATGTGAGAATGATCAATTCAATGCGGCCGACCGCTTTGTCCACTGCGCTGAGGGCTGCCTGGTACAGACGGGGAGAGGCCCAACGGGGTCAATTTATCGACAGGGCTTCTTCGCAGGTAGTCTGATATATGTTGCACGATCAAGTCAATGGCCACTGGAAAGTAAATTTAAAAAATTAGTATTAATGTCACGTGTACCTACCTACTCCTCGACATCTTAGTAAGCTAATAAATTTTAACACGAGCCATTATGCAAGATTGTTATAAATAGGGCATAGTCGAATGACAGCTGTTTTTTATATTGTTATGAATCCGTTTTGATAATGTCCTCATATTTTATTAAACAATAGTTATAAATGAATAAAAATGTCATAAAAAAGTTATATGGTATTGGCAACACGAAAATTAAAAAAAAAACAGATAAAATGAGTAATTGTACTCATATAAAGCAAGTTAAAATGAATATTATCGAACGACAATAAAACAATTTATTTCAAGCTCCGAATCATTTAAATTAGCTTTTTCTGGAACATACATTTTACATCTTAAATTATAATATTTGACACGTTTGAAATGAAAATGGGAAATGACCAAAGGCAGATCCTACGTACATTGGAAACAAGGGTTTTAATAAAGGAGTTACACATTAATACAATACGCAACAAGCGAACGCCTAAAATTCCTTTAAATTATTTTACAAGTAAACATTTTCTACGGGTTTACTACATCAATGGCGTGAAATGTAATTACGAACAAAATCGTTGTTCATTTTTCTAAATAATTATTTGTCAATATAATAAAGGCGAGTTGTTGAAGCTACTTCGCGTGACCAATTTATATCATCATCAAATGTCAAAATGAAATGTGTTTTAAAAAAAAAGCTAATTACAGTTTTTACCTAGTGGTTTCTAACCTGTATTTGCTCCTATTCTAACCAAAATAATATAATATAAAATAAATATACATACTGCCAACTGATTACTGTAGGAAGAATTTGATTTAAATATAATCTTTTTATTCCATATAATAAAGTATTTTTTCATTATAGTATTATCCTTAAAAAAACTTCGATTGCAGACCCCAGACTCTAGACCTGTACTTGCATTAAATGTGATCTAAATAAATGTTACTTTTTCTAATCTTAAAAAAATGAACAATTAAAGCTGTGGGAAATTTTCTCTTAGTTATAAAATTCAAAGCTTTTTTATTGTTACAGCCGTTATAAAAAAAAATTATATTCAACAAGTTTTACATCCATAGAGATTGACTATGATTCAATTTTTAAATTATTACAAGTATATTAGCAAAAAAATATATTTTTATTGGTGCAAAAATCAAAGTCGTGGTGTCGTTTTAGTATTTATTTAATGGATACAATATAGGTTATGTCGATAGAAAATGAATTCGGGAAACTTAACATTTATATTACATGTAATTCTAGAAATTAGTAAGAAATTGTTTTAAATAAAGTTTAATTATGCTTTATGCAGTAAAAATTGAAATGTCAAGTAGTGCTAAAAGCCAAACAAATTTGAAAAAGACAACTATATGGATTTTTTTCACATCGTGTGCAGGCATAAACAAATTTCATTTTTTATTTTTATAAACGTGTCAATCTTATTAAAAGAAAATCTAACAAAGATAAAGCTTAATATTAAAATTTATTTTAAGCGTACAGTCAGTGTAAATTAAACTAAAATATTGCAACAGATAATTAAATACTGCATTATACTCGAGCAAAAACTTAGTTACCGCAACCTTAAATTAGATAGTTAACAAAAGTGTTTCGCTTCATTTTTAACAACTAAATATTTGCAACGGTTTGAACTTATATTAAAAACTTATATCGAGAGTATAGTTTTCTTATAACTTTTAGTATACTTTATATTTTAGAATTCTTTTTTTTTCAAAACGTAAAATAAAAATAGGAGGAAATGCTGCTCGAAACCTTAGTGCGAAGTAACGTTCTTTTGACAGTAGCTGTTGTCTACGAAGCGAATCAAGTCCTCTGCTTTAACCCATTTGCACCATAAGCGTATTTGAAAGCTCAATTTTTCCGGTCACTGAATGGAATCTAAATATACTATTAAATAAATAACACACTCCATACTGACGACTTGGGTTTTTTATTTATAAGAAAATCAAAAATAGCGAAACTATTTAGCAGTGTGAAAGTTGTGATGAGCCTATATGCATTCCACATGTCAAATATTATCACACCGAACCAAGATTCTAACAAATAATGCTGAAAATTGATTTTTTTTACTTTTGCTAAAAAAAAATCTGTGATATGGGCCTTTTTTTCATATTTCCATATGATGCAAATGGATTAACTCACATCATACTTGTATTCACATTATATTATGACGGCAAAGATTTACTATTGACACAATATATCTCAATGATAACAATCAATTACGGATTATTTCATTTTAATAGTCAACTTTGTGAAGAGTTTCCATTAGTTTGTTGCGTTATATAAAACATTTGGTTAAAACACTCAATTACGTATGTAAATCATGTGCGGCGACAAATTAGCTGGCAAAGCTAAGGCGATCCTTAACAAAAATTTGTTTCCAATCCCCGCTAGTTTGAAAAATCCTATTGAAAATTGATGAGTAACATCATTAATTTATTCTTCAAGAATACATAGTTTAATCAAATAGGTTTTTTCATACAACTATGAAGACCGAACGACTGTAAAGTCTTTTAACCCTTTTGCTACCAGGATAAGTGAAGTGCCTTAGGATAAGTGAAGTTGGTATTGAAAGGGTTAAGGTAAACTTTAATAACAAGTTGTTATGAGATGGTGCTGCATACATTGAAAATTATCAGAAGAAACGCGTATCACATATTACATTTCATACATTCCTTTAAAAAATATGGAAAGCGCGACTAACAAGTTATAAGTAGCAATTGAGATGCTTTAAGAGTTCTTAAAAATTGTATTTTATCCCCGGTAAAGTTTTTATATACAATTTCCCCTACAAACATACGCAAGTCGGAACCAAATCCAATATCACCTATTCGGCTATAGTATCACTTGTGTGTACAGTTTGAACTTCTTAAAAAAATATTATTGAATACATATGTTTTTCTTTCAATTTAGTTATTATCTAAAATTGTTTCTATATACAACCGCATCAATCGAAACGTAAGGCAGCATTTTGTGCCGGCTTAGAATGGTGCATACCATTGAAAGCTTGTATTTTTATGATAAGTAATAAAATTGAAACACGAATATAGGATAAAACTCATTGGTTAACGTTTAAGCCACTAAGTCATATTAAATAACATTACTGGGTATAAAAAAAGTCGTTGGCAATGTTCGTGATGAACAAATAGTAAAAAAAAAATTGACCGTTTCTCGATTATTTGTGTATCAATTAATCCCCTATTTACAACGACACGAACTTAAACAAACTTATAACCTACTCTATGTACTTTGTAAAACGTCAGCCTTATATATACTCCTTAAAACTAAATATTATAACATACATGTTATACATAAGTGTTTTGGAACGATTACTGCGCACATGCAAGGATTTAAAAAGAAATAAATGCACACTACACTTACAGTTTGCACCAGAGCTTATCAATTTCTTATTGAGTTATAAAAAAGTTGATACATTTAGATCTCGCACCACATAATTTATTTATTTTTATCTATTTATACATATACATTTATATTTATACACACAACAACTAACATTTAACATAATCATTTCCCGCCATCTTTCTTGTTCATCTCTTCATATTGAGTTCTAATTATTTTTTACATGTGCGTGTATTCATCGCTCATGCGCAGTATTACTGGGAACAGTTCAATTTTTGGTGAGGTTTCGTTGGATAACAACTAATAGATTGATAATTACCCTTACTTTATTTTTCTTTAACAGTTGAAACCTACTATTCGCGATGCAATTACAATATTGCCAAACTTCAAAAACATATACGAAAAAATAGTAAGAAAAATTCTGGAAAATTTTGTCTCTATAATATACTAGATCTATTTTAAAGAACAAATTTGTCCTAAAATCTTCAAGTAAAAGCTCACTGCGTCGCGATGATTAATTCGGTTATTCAAAAAGAAAATACCGTACAGGGCAATTGGATTTAAAACAAAGTGTTCATAAATCATAGAACAAATGCATGCATATAAGATTGACATTAAAAAAAAATGTTCAAAAATCATAAAACAAATGCATGTATACAGAGGATTCATGTTACATCTATGTGTGCCGATATGGTTATGGCAGCAGAATTGTACAGAAAAAAAAAATTAAAGTCCAACAAAATCCAATTTACAAAGAATAATTACGATTTTCCGCATCGCTTATTATTAACTTTTCTGACCACTATATCATATATCATATCAAGCGATGTTTCTTTATATTTTCAACATTCACTCATCTGCTATCTACGTAATATTATATATTTCATAAGTAGTTATTATCTGTTCTTTGTTAGGTAAATAATAGTAGATGACATACTAGACTACTGCTAATGACATTTTTTTTCTTCAGTGTTGTACAAGATCTGTACGCTATAAAAAATTTAAATGCAATAGTTTTTTTTTCAATACCCAAGTAATACATTCTAACATTTATGTGCATAAGCAAAAGATATGTGCGTAGGATGTAATAAGTCTTAAAGTAATCTGGGATAAGATTTTAAGTCTATGAACACACGATACGAAGAAAGCAATGTAAATATTAGAGATAAGTTTTCTTACATTGTTTGTAAAAAGTTTTTATATTTTTTTTATACAAATGTGTATGATTTTTTTAACGTGCTCAATGTTTAAATCGAGACAATGTGTTTGAATCACGTAATCGACAATTATGTAACAGACAATATTATTTATATACGTATCAATTAATTATATTACATCCGACACAGTTTGTCCCTTCGTAAACTATAAATATAATCCCCTGATACACCTCAAACCGTTTATTATTTGAAGTATATGACTGCACAGCTTATCCACGTTGTTTATATCACGAAAAAAAAAAAACAATCCTTTGAGAAATTTCGTAACGTAAGGAATTAGAATAATACTGACCGTAAATAAAAATAAAAAAAAACGACAACGAATATTCGACTTTCGAAAATTGCGACTGGGCAACGTACGTCGTAGATGCGACGGTGCGTGGGAAAGATTAATGCGGAAGATGTCCAATCATACGGAACGGGCAAATTTTAAACGTTTCGTGGGCTTCGTCCGACGGCCTTGGCTATCGGCTGAGCGTGTCCTCGGAACTGCCGGACATCCGCCTCCCGTTGCCCTCATCGACCTCCAAGTGGGCGCCGTCGCAGCCGCCGTTCGCGAGCTTCGGCGCCGCCGGTCGCTTCTTGTACATAATGTCCCATATATGGTGTACGATTAGATCAATAGCCACTGCAACAACGAGAAATCGACTTTAACGCGTACGCAACACGGCACATTTTAGCAGCTACGTAAGAGCATAGCCGCTGCAACGTTTCTCTCTCGGGGGGCGAGTTCGAATGACATTTTTTTTTTAAATTTTGCCTAATTGCAGTGGCTATGACCTTCGTTACTTACCTCTTCTGAGTATTTTTTTTTTTGTGACGCGTGGTCGTAAGTTCCGTGTAAAGAGTATAAAACGTAAAACCAAAAGTGAGTAGATAAGCAATGCGGTTAGAGAAAGACAATAAATATTTTTATATAAAAATCCAAACAATTACTGTGTGTGATAATCTACTCTACGTGTAGTTTTGGACTGTCTATAAGCTACGGCATAATATGTGACATACATATATATATAATTAAGCAAATTCTTACCTAAATTATCAGCGCCCCTCGGTATGATGACGTCGGCGAATTTCTTTGTCTGTGGAAAGAAAAAAACCCAATTTAAAAATAAATCACTTATTTTTTTCATAATATTTTTAATTGAAATTGTATTTTGCCAACCTCGGCGAAAATAAAAAAATCAAGTTATAGCAAATTGTAATTATTTTAAATATAGATAATAAATATAACAAAATATAAAGACCGAAGTTTGTCGTTAGTGTTATAGTGCATAAAAAAAAAGTCTTACCGGCAAACAGAACTCTTCGAAAGCGGGTTTCACGAAGTTCATATATTGATTGAGTACTTGCTCAAGGTCGCGGCCTCGCTCCATTATATCACGTGGCACTGCGGAGTGATGAGTTATTTATCACATTATTGACTAACTGATCTCGAGATCTACTCAACTAATCAAGGTAAAACATACTTCAGTTTATAAGTTAGAGATACTATAATAACAATAATTTATTTGCAAACTATAGGTACATGGCAAGGTCTACGGGCATCTTATATCGCTATTTTTGACTCATTTTACAGAGTATGCAAATGTTTTCGCTAGAGGGTTGTTGTATTACAATTATTATCCGAGGGAAGTATCGTACAAATTGTGTTAAAGTATTAAACAATGTAAGGAAATAAAAAGGAAAGAAAAAATATATTGTTCTACTACTATGCATTGATATAAGTTATTTAAATTGCTTTAACCGTTTTCAGTTCATAACACAGTATGTCACATACTGTGTTATGAACTGAATTATATATTATAATATTATAATACTTAAGAAAATATAGAAATGTGAGTCCAATTTAAAATATAAAAAAACATGTACAGTTAAGTTTGGCGGTGGTCCACCATGCTATTGCTGAATGGGCCGGCTATAACCGGGTAACTACCACGACCTCCAAGGAAAACGGCGCAAAGTGGAAGTGCTTTGTGCTTTTGCGTTTCGTCCGGTGACTGTTGTGGCCGGTGGCCCACTCCCTGCTTTCTTCCCCCTCACCGCTCCCACCTTAAAGGTCGGCAAGGCATTTGCAATTTCTTAAAAATTGCAAATGTTCATGAGCGGCGGTGATGGCTTACCATAAAAAATGTATATAAATAACATTTCTATTCAATTATATATATGTATGTATGTGTATATATATATTTGTTCCCACTCACAAATCAATTAAATTATAGGATGATGGCTGATGTCTTTGGCGTATAAGTATTGTCGTCGGCGGTATATTAACTACAAATAACTGTTCATCCATGTAAAATCTATGTGTATGATGTGTATGCGTATGTAACGGAAGACTTTTTTTTAATAGCTATCGTGATACCTCAGTGCCCGGGCGCTCGCTTTTAATTCAATATACTCGAGCAACCCGAGTTCAAATTCCGGTGCCGGCACCAATAAATTTGTTAATTAATAATTAACAAATTGACAACAACAAGTGTCGATTTACCACGTGCTCTACGGCTTAGGAAAACATCGTGGGGAGACCTGCATATTTGAGAAACAAAAAAAAATTATAATCTTAAATATGTGAAGTCCGCCAATCCGCAGTGGGGCCGCGTGGCGGTCTGTGCCCTTATACCCTCTGTATAGAG
>DWHO01001276.1:0-15975 GCA_018247575.1 Eurytides lysithous rurik
TATATATATAACACATCGATTTCGTATACAAAAAGTGAACAAATCTTCCAAGGGTCTAGAGATACGGACACATAACAAAATTCTTAGACCTACTACTTGGGCGTCTCAAAATTAAAATTACGAAAAATTACTATATTAGAACGGATTTGGAGATTAAAAGAACCAAGCAATAAAATAAATCAACATATGTATATTTTATATTGCTTTTTATTTCTATTTACTTTATTGCTTTATATTTACTTTATTGCTTGGTTCTTTTCCGTTTTGGTTACTCCTGATGTGCAAAGAAAAAGGACTCCAACATATAAAAGCACAAATCTGAGATGATCATACGGGATCGAACAGGTGGCGATTCTTGCGAAGTGCCTGCTTTGTGCCGCCGTCTGCTGGGCCGAGGGGCGCAGATCGCGGCGCACACGTTCAGTCTACTGGCGCTGTTGGGCGCCAGCCTCGTCTACTGGCTTCTGATGTCCAACTTCCTCTACCATACCGTCAACTATCTCGCCGGTGAGTGTAACACTACTCTTAAATCACTTGACTATTACTGTACAAATGCTAAGCTAAATTGGTATGGTATAGACGGCACTACGCTTGATCTTAGTGCCTTTTACTTATACCAGAAAGTACAGAGGGTTAACATAAATAATTTGAAATTATTTGGATCTTATTTTACATATTTTTACTTGGGTGTTTCACAAGGATCCGTTCTTGGACCTATTTTATCATTGTTTTATATAAATAATTTGCCTTTTTACGTTAAAATCTACTTTTTACTGGTGATACCTTGCTATTTTTTTGATTGATAATAGAAGTATTTATGATGAGGTGAACACTGTTTTGTCTCGCATACTTAACTGGTTCAAAATCTGTTACACGATCCATAGTTGAAAAACTTTGCTTAACACACCTTCAGAACTTGGCTAAAGCCGCGTTAATAGTGCATATGTTTGTCCAGATTTGGGCGCGTCGAATAGCACGAACTCGAGTGGGGACTTACTCTGCCCCAAGTGGGGCGCCTGGGGTTCCCGAATGCCCGACCCCTCCCCCTACTGGGGGCTGCACACAACCGTGCCTTTCTACGTCGCACTCGGGATCTACCCCCTGTTGAATTTCGCCAACGTCACCTTCTTCACCAAGTTCAACTCTTTGGGTAAGTGACAATATCACACGAATTAATAAATATACTCATTTAGTTGTGGGATTTTTTTAAAGGAGATAAAACCGAGATGTGCAAAAAACACACATAATTTTCTTTGTTAGTTTGTAAGTGTTATATCCCTATTCCTAGCAATTACTTAGTACTGTCCTTCCCACCGAAATTCAACTTTCAAATTACTGCTTGGGGGAAATGCAGCAGTCTGTTTTTTTTTATAAAATTCTATTCTATAATATAATATTTATCTCGGGCATTACTATAAAGTAGAACTCTATTGCAGTAGACTCTGCAATGGAGTCATCCAATTTTTTTCTTAAAAATTGTTCCTTATTGTTTTCATTTTGCCTGAAAAACTCTGTTTACAATATTCACATATTTTATTACTTTGACATTTGTGCATGGCATGTTGCAAGTTTGATATCAATAATAACGGTAAACAAGAATCTTTTTATTTTATTAAATATGTTTGTGAATTATGCTCCTAAACGGGGTATAATGACTCTTCTTTGAGTATGATGAAGATCAAAGCAACAAAATAGCCAGGCAATCAGTGTTGTTCTTAGGAAATGAAGTGACGAGAAGTATGACTTGCTCTTTAATGGTAATACCCTTGCCTATTAAAGTATTTTCAAATGCAAAGTTCAAATCTTTTTGGCTTGTACCAGAGGCGTATGATGGTAAATCTCTGGGATTTTTTTTTTGATTAGGCTGACGAGCAAGCGGCTTACCTGATGGTAAGTGACCACCGTCGCCCATGGACATTTGCAGCATTGCAGAACTAGAAAATGGGTTGCCAGCCTTTAAGAAGAGGAATTTTTGAAAGAGGGAGGAAGGAGGTGTAAGGGGGACCCCTCCATAGAGGAAGAGATAGGAAGGGGAATACAAGTGGGAGGAAGGAAAGGTAGGGGGATGGGCCACCGACCACCTCACTCACCGAACGAAACGTAGAAGCAAAAACACTTCCACTTTACGCTGATTTTCTGTGAGGTCGTGGTACTAATCCGGTTCGAGCCGGCCCATTCAGCAGCGGGTGCAACTGCGTGGCTCTACCACCGTGATAACTTCACGTTTTTATTATTTTTTTTTGTTTTTTATATAAGCAGGTTTCCTCACGATGTTTTCCTTCGCCGTTGAGCACGTGGCAAATTAGCACTTAAAGGCTCCACCACACAGGCGCGTTTTATAGGTCGATAATATCGTTAAAACCAAACTTCCTACAAGTACTAACGTTATTATCGCAGGTGTGTGTACGGTCGTTTGCGTCCTGATACAAAACTGATACAAAAAGAATATAACACAAAATACTTTTATACAATAGGGGCAGCGTTTAAAAATATCTGATACAGTATTCGCTCCACTCGGTTTGATATATCCATTTTGCAACACCCGGAATATAAGACGAAAAAAAAGTCTAGAAATTTGGACACGTTTTACGTTGCATATTAAATAATAAATAAGTCATCATATGAAGTCTGTGTTTTATTTACGATTTACCATAGTATAACGTCAAGTTGTTATTTTGTGGCGCACAAATTGTGGGCTGTAAACAGAATGCACCTTTCAGCGGTCGATGAAAATCGAAGATTGGTTTTATTCCGTAAGAGTGCTGTCGCTGTGTGTAACACGTGCCGTGGTGCAATTAGGTAATCGGTTCCAACGTTTACATTGACGCTTTCGTTCGCAGTCGGTCGCAGAGCTCTCATACCGGCGCGTCAAGTGACACCGCCCTTTTGTTACCAGCCCGGTGGACACATCCGTGCAATCTAATAAATGAGAACGACGGAGGCGCGCGACACATTCAAATATGGCCTCCTTCAAAGGTAAGTGCTTTCGTATTTACTCCCTTTTGCGTCGTCGGTATTGACATTTGTTATTTTTCGTGTATTTCTCCGATGGCCTTATTGTAATCACATTTAACAGTTAATGCAAAAACCATAAATTTTAATTATACCACTGGGCATTGAAATGGAGACAAATTGTGGTAGGTGCAATGAAATAATATATGTGTGTAATATATTGAGCTGAAACAGGAAAATTAACATAGGACGAGGTGTTATTAGATCTTATCTTCACATGTTTTGGGAGTATAGTAGAAACGTAACAATAGGGAGTTCACCCAAATCGGTTTATGAGAAAACGAATTTGGGGAGATCCCCAAATTCGTTTTCTTGATTTAAGTGTAATACAGATCATGTTGAATATGACACAGAGAAAAGTTCCCTAGATTTACTTTGCTTCCAAGTTTATAGCCCCAAGGTATAAAATATTCGTGGAAAATAAAACAGAATTTTATAATATGATGTGTATGAGTTAGTGGAGAGAATTAGTTAAACTTGTACGTGGTATGTATTCTTATGGATAAAGAGTGAGTGAAATGTTGGATGTGTTTGACATCGATACCCGATATATCGTGTCGCAACAGTATCGGATGCCTTTCGATCGATATGTGACACAATAAATGTTTCAATCGAATAACAATATATTCAACTACCCAATTGGTGAAGTGAGTGGTTCTAACTGCAAAACCAAAGGTCGTGGGTTTCATTCTCGCACCGAACGAAGAAGAATATATGTGTGATGAACCGAGGTGTTGTTCTGTGTCTGAGTTAATTATCTGTATGTATGTATCTGAATACAAATAAGTATGTATATAAGATGGTAATGTGCTAGATGTGCCATGTTGTAATAACATTGCCATAGTTTGATACGTGAATGTGATATTTTTTTAGGAATACGATATATCGAGCGTATCGTACGGCCCGTATTTAATATCGATATCACTATATAGGGTATATAGTGATATCGATATTAAATCGCATCGTGTATCCGTTTCTCTACGATATAAAAAAAAGCTTTGAATATTGTTTAGTAACAGTTAGCTGTTCTGTAAAATAGTATATTTATTTAGAGTTAATGCGTTGCTATAACCCTGATTATGATAAATAAAAACACAGTCGTGATGGCCATTGCTTCTGACAAGTGTTATAAAAATAAAAGGGTCGGCGTACTGTCGGGACGTTTGACGCACGCTAAGTCCTTTATCACGCCTGGCTGGCTGCGAGAGCTTTCGTCTATGAAATTTTAGCACGCCTCTTATATTATGGGAGTGAATTCATTTTACACCTATTCGTCTTGTCTCTTAGGTGTTTCATTCTGAATAGACAGGCGTGGCTAGGGGTGTTTTATAGCGAGTTTATTATGCAACCTTGTAGTCAACGCTTTTGTCATTTTCATTTGCGAAGTCTGCAAAGATCCTTATTTGTGGATTTGCCGCTGAATACATACTCTTACTTATGACACGTGGTTGCGTGACGAAGTTATGCGCTGGTAGTGCCGTCTCGAATCGGCTGAGTACTACGACCTCGCAGAAAATCAGCGTGAAGTGTGCGCGTTTGTGGTTGCACGTTTCGTCCGGTGATTGAGGTGGTGGCAAACCCTCCTTCCCTTCCTTAAGATGAGCCTATTCCCACGTTAAAGGCCGGCAACGTTTTTGCAAGTCTGTCGATATTACGAATGTCGTGCCGCTCGCTCGTCTGCCGCTTACTCAATAAAAAGTGCGACGCTTTATCATAGGCAACTTATAATTACTACCAGTCGCTCAATATGTCCGCTGCGAGGTTTCTGGACTTTCCGGGGAAAAACAATTGAACCGTTGAACAAAAGAAAAAATTACTGTAAGTTACTCCGAACATTGTCTGTTATACTGGATACATAACAAGTGTTTCATCAGCCGTCTGCATAGTCCGTCGAGGAAAGTAATATCAATTGGCAGTTATTTGCATTTATTGTCACGTGTTCCGGTTTCAATATAATATATAGTTTTTTTGGAATTATGTTATATATATACCTACATTTAAAAAAAAGTTCGCGAACTGTCAAAAGTACTCTAAGCCCACGCTCGTCGCGTTTTTTGAACAATGCATCACAATATAATGGAAAAACATTTCTTTCCCTTGAGTTTCCATTTGCCTAAGCCTTCTTACGGATTCCTCTTACAAATACTCGGTTACCTTTTCAAGTTTTCCCTTTACAACGTTCGACCGCTATTGTTACAAATTGT
Organism: Eurytides lysithous rurik; assembly: GCA_018247575.1. Classification (NCBI taxonomy): domain Eukaryota; kingdom Metazoa; phylum Arthropoda; class Insecta; order Lepidoptera; family Papilionidae; genus Eurytides; species Eurytides lysithous. Next base: position 5,217 of record DWHO01001276.1, read on the forward strand.
AACAAACTTACTACTCTTTTAATCGTGATAATTTTTTTTTTACATTATTTAACATCCATTTCAGTTTTGAAATAAAGATTTCTTCTTGTTGTATTTCTACACTTCTATGAATATAAATATATCTACTATGATGCTGATAATAAAAATGTAAAAAAATATCTTTTACAATGTTAAAATTATTTTATATTTTAACATTGTAAAAGATATTAAATGTTATTTTATATTTTTTTATGGAGTGGGCTGACAATCGAGCAAGCGGCTGGTGGTAAGTTAATATAATTAACTAATTAATAAGTTATTACTTATTTAAAAAAATATTTCATCCAGTGAATGGTATATAAAATTAATCTCTAAAGAAAACCAGCTTTTGTCGATTTCGACCATTAGGCGATGACTAGTCTAAATAAAAAGTCTAATTCACATGCCGTTTGAGGACGCGCGCTAAATGTCTTATCTTAATCCGGCAAACGTATCGTGTTTGTGTAATTTCAAATCACTGTGATACTCACGCACTTTAGCTTACTTGTTGTTTGCAGAACAAATTTACTTCTTTAAAGCTCAACTATATTACTTATACCTTCAGATTATTTATGTGGCCTCTTTATCAGGCTTTATAAGATTGTTAGATAAGAAAGAATTCTCCCTATTACGAAAATACCATCAGAAAAGTATTTTGTTTTTTATATTGGCCGAAGTTTGAATTGAAGATGTAATAACGTTAGTTAGTTATTTATTTGCAGTTATTTATTTTCTCTCTTTGCAGTTATTGTCATACCTTTTTTAAATGCTTGGTCGGGTCACAAGTTCTGTAGCGTGCTGTTCATTGTGAAAAAAAATGACACAAGTAGGTTTTTACAGTCAATATCAAAATAACAAAAGGAACTTACTAAAACATACATTCTTATGCTAACTAGGCTTATTCAAAATGAGATTTTGAATACAAGCCTTCGAGGTCAGTCACCTATAGCAGTACGAGCGGTCCATAACTTATTTTTGCTTTAAATTTACCATTTACCATTTCTCTATTCAACAATTTACTTATCAAATTACCAATTCTCACAAAAATATACCACAGTTTAGCCTGAACACTCGATGTTCAGGCTAAACTGTGGTAGTCCAACCATGAGTGACGATGGAAAATGGCCTCGCTGGATACGCGGAACGTATTTTTTTATAGCACGCCTTCATGGTAAACATTTTTTCCACCCGAAAAAGAATTTCACGGTGTATTTTTCTCCGCGTGCTGCTTAAACAAAACGCGGAATATTCGGTTTTGTCTCGGGTCCATTTAAGGCGATGTATCTTATTGTGCGATTGGCAAACGATGTTCTTTCTTTTTTCGAAAAGTTCGAAGTACTAAGTATTCAATTAACACCCTCTTCATCGTGGTTCTGCTTAACTGTGTCTTTTACGGTGGTAGAGCCACGCAGCTGCACCCGCTGCTGAATGGGCCGTCTCGAACCGGATAAGTACCACGACCACACAGAAAATCGTCGTAAAGTGGAAGTGTTTTTACTTTCGCGTTTTGTCCGGTGAGTGAGGTGGCCGGTGGCCCATCACCTTATCCCCTCTCTCTCCCCTCCCTACCTCTGAAGTCATCCTTTCCCACAACTTCCTTTTTCCTTCCGCTTCCTCTACCCTCTTTCCTTCCTCTCACACCATCTCCCACTCTCTTTCGATAATATCCCTCTTAAAGGCTGACAAGGCATTTGCACTTTCTGTAATATTGCAAATGTCCATGGGAGGCGCTAACCACTTACCATTAGGTAAGCTGCTTGCTCTTTTGCCAGCCTACTACTGCATTAAAAAAAGAGCTCCATCTGAAGGGCCAACAGTTTCTGGTTAAGAATGGAATTTCTTTCGTTCGTGCTTTCACTGCCGGTTACACAACGAAAGTTAGCACATGCTAGCATTCGAAATTCAAAATTTTCAATGTTATGTACTTAATTTTTATTTATTTTTTGTTTTTACGTGTGGGCACATAGTATATACATAGATATTTGTGTTCACAGATGAATTGTATAGCAAGGGAGACGCATATTTAACACTTCCAACTCACTAGTTGTGGCGTAAATATTTGAGGGTCAAAACACTCAAAGAGAATGTCAAAAGGGCAACGTTTTGTGTTTCTATGTAAAGATGGGATTGAAATTCGAATAGTTAGGAATAAATTTTACACGAAATTCCCCCTTTGTCGTACAGTAATAGACTATTTAAAAATCAATCAGTCTTATAATCACAAAATCTTATTTTTATAAGAAACAACGACATTTTAAGAATGTGTAGTTTTTAATATAGAATTGAAATAATAAAAGTAATAATAAAAAGAAACACATTACTAAACTTAAAAGATTTCAAAACACAGACAAAAACTTTAGTACATAAGAAAGGTAACACCTTATAGTAAATTTGCCTAACCACTTTCATAAGCGATTGGAAAACACATAGTTTTTTTTAGCTTTTTATTAACATATAGGAGTCCTCATTGCGACGTGCGAACAAATTTATTTGATAAATACTTAAAATATACTTAAAAAAATAAATAAAGCCTGTATAAATATGTATACGTATATATAAATATATACAATATTTTTAAATTTACTAAGAATACCAAACTATGTAAAATAATAACAATTCGTCGAAACATGTTTTGTTGTCAACTTGAATCGGTCGTGTTTATGAAAATTTTCTTAGGGTCCTTAGCAACGAAAATTGAAACAAAGACCTTGTCAAAGCGCTCTGAATCAAAACACTTTGCTAGAGTGACTTGACTTTTAAATTTTCATCGGTGGGTACAATCGAAAAGTTTACAGTCGACGTTCATCAAACTCCGGTGATTTTGTATTCAAATTGTTTTACTACCTATTGGTTGCCACTTGAAGGGATCGAGGAGTTTTTGAAATCGCTTAATCGTTGGAAAGTTCGCTATCCGTGTGGTTTTATTCTTCTTTAATTATGATTTCTTAGATTGAGCACTTCAGGGCGTCCTGTCCTGACTGGCTTATTTTAGTTTTGGCAAACAGTTTTGGCAGAATGATCTAAAGTGATCAGTTTGAAGAACATGGTTAGTTATAGCTAGTATGTTCATACAAACTATAACTAGCTATGTTCTAACTAGTATGGGTAATTGACTACCCACAAAACTACAGCGTATAAGAAAGAAATCATTCCCGTAGGAATAAGAAAATCTGAAACATTTCTCTCCGCACCGAAACACAGTCATCCTTGCACATTTGTATTTAGCAGTACGGAGAAAGATACCTTAGCAGTACGGATTATTTCAGTCACACCATTAGATAAAATTCAATTTTTTTGGGTAATTATCATAGTATTCCATGTAGTTGAATATTCCTATAAAAGACATATCAATTATGATATTCCCTCATTTCTATCGCGCAAAAATACTCTCATAATTGTGCCGCTGGTTCCAGACAATGCGCGTTATCGAAAATCATCAAACGGTATGCAAATTAAGATGATTCATATTTTTATAAGTCGTAAAACGCTTTTGCTAGGTCCGCATGTGGTGAAACCGCTGCATTGCCAGCCAAGCAGTAGTGTTTACACACTACTGCTTGGCTATTTTACAGTGGTAGAGCCACGCAACTGTTCCTACTGCTGAATGGGCTCGAACCGGATTAGTACCACGATCTCTCAGAAAATCGGCGTGCAGTGGAAGTGTTTCTGCTTCGGCATTTCCCGTGAGTGAAGTGGCCGGTGGCCCATCCCCCTCTTTCACTCTCCCACTTACCCCTGCCTCCATCTTCTTCCACCTTTTTAAAAGAGGGAGGGGCCCTCCACTATCAGTCTCCCTCCATCCTACTCCTCCCCCCCTCCCTCTTTTAAAAATTCCAATAAATTTATTTATGTAATATGGGCAGCGTTCAAAAAAAACATCTGATTCTTCTGAATCGGTCGTCTAAAATAGAGTGATGTTCTAAAATAACGAAAAATAAACGACGTAGACTGGAAAAGCTTGTGCTATGTATACATAGAGGCCTATGTTTTTAGTTGTCAGTAGCTATGACGTTAATATACAACGCTAGACAGCACTGTACGGAGTCTATGAATAATTTAACCGTACTGCTAAGATCTCGCGAACTTCCTGTGGTTCGGGAATACCGTGCCTGTCTAATTGCTTTACTTGTTTGTGTCCCTCTGTCACTCAAACATGCGTTACTCATTCAGGAATAAGCTGTTCACAACACCACTTCGTGTCACACTAGATCACATTTCCTCATGATTCGTAAAATTCTACGTTACCTTCTATATGGTGAACTCTGGTCGTACTCGTGTTCTACATGCCACAGTTTATAAATATAATCATAATAAAAGCGAAAATTAACAGTTTTTAAGAAATAAACTAATGAGGCAGAGGTTTAAGATGTTTTATCTCTATGATCAGATACCTTGATTGCATAGCCCTACAAACCAGAACACAGGTTTTTGATGAACTGCAGAGGTAATACCCCAAGCGTATTACCTCTGCCGTTCGCGAGATATTATTATGTCTAAAGCTCTCACTAGGCATTCGTTAATAGAATGATTTTTATATACTGAATAAATTAATTTTATTATTTGGAACGACAGAACTGCTTTACGGGGGCCATCTTGCTTGCTTGTATCAGTATACTCAATCTTCACTTCAAAAACAGTCGTTTTGCAAACAAAAACTGAAATGAAAAATCTAAAGACTGCAAGGGGCAGGTTTAGACAACTATTTTAGGTTTTCTAAAGCTTTTTGATTATTATAACTGCGTGTGTCTTGCCTTGTACATCTGAGGAGTGAATTGTAGGTTTAAATGAAATACGTACTCTTTATTTATTTAATTAGTTTTTCATGAATATAGTATACATCCAGTTTACAGTTGTGGTGCGGTCGAAAATACAGTTAATGTTTGGAATCAGTTATTTGAATAAAACGCATATACATTCTGGGTTATGGAAAATGGTTGGTATTTACATCATTCATATCTTTTACGCGAAGAAAAACCTATTAACCAGTCAAAATTTGAAAAAAAATTGCAAAAGGTATCTTAGAAGTTGGTACTTCTTACATACCTTTTACACTTCTTGTGGAATTTGTGGAACTTGTTGAATTTTAAAAGTAATTCTTCATGATCTGACTATATGTATATATGATATGGACATACATTTAGGCCCATAAAGAATTAGTTCATATTTTGGAGACGACACCTAGATGTCACAAGTTAATTCTATTAATTATTACCATCTGTCTGTCACTGTGTTTCGTAAAACTGTTAACATCGGATAAATAATACGTTACAAGCAGTGTCGATACCTGCAACTCTCAAATTTAAAAATAAATTATTCGGGAATTATGTGCTAATTAAAATTTATAAATTTTACTCATTAGTAGGACAAGCCTGGCTTTTTGGCTTGTATGGTAGTACCGCCACTGGTTACAAGGTATATAATGAACCAATGGTCACAATACCATATTTTTAAATCAGTTTTATATGAATTATCCCGTCAACGAATGTTTTACCCGAGGAAATACAATTTTTGCACATCTATAAGAATTTTGTCTTCGACTTCTACATCACACGGAACAGGGGAATTATCTCATGTCAGTTCGAATTAATACGGAAATTAATTCAATAGTAATAGGTCGAGTGAAAAAGCTTTCCGTATTAAGGCCACGTCAGTACTCGGTGCTAATAATAAATTAAGCCATTCAATTTGGCATCATATAATTGAATCATCAGACAGGTGTGGTCGGTTAGTGGCTTTAAACTGGAAATCCGTGCAATTAGGTGCATTTGCACTGGCACTTTACGGGCTACGAGTTGTGATATTATACGAATACTTTTGACCATTAAAAAGCGGACAGTACGACTTATGGTGAGAATAAAATTATTTTCTACTGTAGCTTTAAACGTAAGACAACGTCGACATCACCTAGGGTCAACAATCGAATGACAAAAATATGGGCCGGCAAGGAACTCAACAGTTGCTCTTTAACTCTTAGAATTTTTATTTTATTAAAAAAAATCTGTCCTCGTAGTATGATAGAGAAATCAGTTTTTAGAAGAAGGGCTTTCTACAAATACAAATTTCACTACGACAAACGCCCAGATCCGGAGCAATCAAATCGTCTCTAGATCGTACAAATATTTGTTCCGAGTGGCAATCGAACCCACGACCTGCGACGCGGAAGCCAATAGCTTAGCCGCGCAAAACAGGTCATCGAAATTTTTAATGACACAATACAATAGCTATCCCACATAGGTATCAATTAACTTAGTCCCACACATTGTGATCTTCGATCCGATCAGAAACTATTGAATGATATAATGAGCTCGATGGAATAAAAACATTTTAATTTCAGTTTTACAGGCCCAATTGGTAAATCAAATAAGCGGTCCAGGTCCGTATACCGAACCTCGATGGACCTTTGCCGACAATCTCTTAAAATTTTTAATACTTTGACAAATACAAGCATTTCCGCAGCGTAGTGCCACGGACGTGGTTCTATCCAAAATATGCCAACAGTATTTCCATGAGTTCGGTTCTTCTTTTTATGGATTAGGCTAACAAACGAGCAAGCGGCTCACCTGATGGTAAGTGATCACCTTATGGACATTTGCAGCATCACAGAACTAGCCAATGTGTTGCCAGCCTTTAAAGAGGGGCTTTTTTAAAGAGGGGGGAGAAAGACTGAGAGGAATGGAGTAAGAAGTAGGGAAGGGAGTGAGAGAGGGTGGAAGGAGAAGGAGAGGGATGGGCCACCGGCCACCACACTCACTGGACGAAACACGGAAGCAAAAATACTTCCACTTTACGCCGATTTTCTGTGAGGTCGTGCTACTAATCTGGTTCGAGCCGGCCCATTCGGCAGCGGGAGCATCTGCGTGACTCTACCACTGTTAGAAACGTCGGTGATCCAATGAAGCTTTATAGAGTCGCATAGGCTTAATGCATCAACGTCAGTCTACGTAATACATAACACTGCAAAAGAATCTACTATTGTACAATCTAAGAGAAAAAATCGGCTCCCAAAACTGTTCAATAGTCGTATTTTGTAATTCGTGGTTTGACTAAACCAATTGTCGTTAAGTGCTCTGAAATCGCAATGTACGAAACCTTTCTCCCCGTATGACGGAATTCAATTAATTTATTTTAACGATATTACATTATTCATCGTTTAACTAGTTATGTAATATAACAGTTAGAACAATTGTGATGACAACATCACAATTGTTCTCTAAATTGAAATTGAACTCTAGCTCCAGTTGAAGGCTCATGTTTGAACGTCTGATACACGATCGACAATAAAAGCTTAGTTTTATATTTCACAAGTAAAAAGATTAAGGAATTTCTATTTCTTTTCTTATGGATTTGTAGGCAACAGGCAAGGGTCACCTAATGGTACGTGATCACTGCTCCTCGACGTTTACGACATCAGAGGAATAGCAGGAATTAATCCGAACAATTCGTCTGAACACTATCCTAGTAACTTAGTTGACTGGTCCGTTGGTGTAGTGGTTAGTGCACCTGACTGCAAAGCCAGAGGTCGTGGGTTCGATTCCCACCCGCAACAAAATATTTGTGCGATGAGCATATGTATTTATTCTGTGTCTGCGTGTTAATTATCTATATAAGTATATATTTTAAAATGTATAAGTATGTATATCAGCTGTCTGATTACCATAGTACAGGTTCTGCCTAGTTTGGGATCAGATAGCAATGTGTGAGATGTCCCATATTATTATTGTTATTATTAATTGAAAGTTTATGAGGTATTATGAGATATAATCTTGTCGTGCCCGGTCGTGTCGGGTATTCGTCTCATCGAGCTATGGGAGTAAAGGAAGTATGAGTAAACGGGTGTACGCGCAAACGTTTGTGTACTATAATATATCCCAGTTTCCATCCTAGCAGTTGTCTGATCTCTTTTAGACTGTCCGCCAGTCCAGTCCACTGTCCAGTTATATTTATTAGATCTTAAATTCAATGTGAATAAAGATTTTATCTAATGCGGTGTGACCTGTAAATTAGGGATTTATAAATGTTGACACGGTCCACGAAGCATTCGAGGTATGCAATGATGTAGAATGTAACGTAGAATTTAATCTCGAATGACTAAATGAATGACTTTTAAATTTATTGCATTTTCTCATGAAAAGTATCAAACTATATTTGACAGGATTCTAATCCTAATGCAACGAATGCGACATTTAAATTTTGACTTTCAAAGTGAGCTGAAACTTATTATTTATTCGAACAATTTTCAGCTCATATTGAAAGTTAAATTTTTTCAAAAATCAACAAACATTCCAGCGCATCCCCCAAATGATTTTAATTACGAGAAGAATTCACAGTAAGAAAACCAAATAGGGACGTTCATCCTATTCCGAAGACGAAAAAACCTTGGGGATCTTCGAGTTTATTTTATTTTCAACTATTCACCATATTCCTGACAATAATCGCAAAAAATAGAAAAGGTAAATTAGTGAAGTGTGTGTAATTGCGAGTCTTCCCTAGACGAACTGTGACTCTCGCAAAAGAGAAAATCCCTATTGCTAGTTTAGCAGCAATGTTAGCAATATTCGTGCATTGCCGTGTTCCGATCTGAAAGTTATTTTTAAAAGTCAAAGTCAAAAATTCTTTGTTCAAAATTGGACTGGTTTACAATCACTTTTTGAGCTCTAATGAAATGAAATTTAAAAAATATAACTAGGCAAAGAGATCAGCTATATTGTTGGACGTCGAACGCAGTTTAGGTCCCAGCAGGGTTATGATTTTTTTACCGGGATTATGAGGTAAACGGGCAAGCGGCTCACCGATAGCAAGCGAACCCCGCCGTCCTGGACACCTGCATCATCAAGTGACTTGCAAAAGCGTTGCAGGTCTTTGAGGTATGCTCTCTTCTTGAAGGTCCCAATGTCGTATCTGTCCGGAAATAGCGCTGGCGACAACCGATTCCACAGGTTGGTAGTGCGTGAGAAGTTCCGGGAAAAGCGCACGGTGGTGGATGGTATCTGGAGGTGTGTTGAGGCGTTCTGTTGAATTTGTTAGTAAGTTTAAAGCAGAGTAACTGTGCTATTATGAGCAACCATTAAGTTGAATAAAAAGCATCCAATAAAACTATATTTCCATGAATCGTTTGGCAAACTCTTTCAAAATGAATGGTCTCCATACACTTAACAGTAAGGTCCTTTGAATAAATATTTAATCCTCTCAGATTCAGAGCTATATTGCACATCAAAGCAGCGCATAGATAACATTAAACCTAAGCCCCTCACAAAGAACTTTAAAGAAATGTGAAAACTTTTATGAGATATTTTTCTACATTTCATATGCACGTGTATGTGGTCAGCACAAATGCTTTGTGGGTAATTTCACTAGTAATGCTGAATTATCAGTAGTCATAAAGTAGAGTTATTATGTAAAACTAATTCCCAATTTACGGTCGCGACGTAGAGGTATGGGATGTTAAAATGTTGACAATGCAAGCTTTGTTGCAAATGTCCATGGGCGGCGGTGATCGCTTACCATCAGGTGAACCGTTTGTTTGTTTGTCAGCCCACTCCATAAAAAAAGGAGCATGACTTGTTCGTTTCGTCCGTTTTGTTCTTAGAAGGAAATCTCCATTGTTTTCTAAACGTGTATGTACACACACATCTTCAACTATTAAATGTATATGACGTAACACCTCCCCCAACACCTCAGTCAGCTCCTGACATGATGTAAATATGTACTGATATACATATGTACATCGTGTCATGATGACGTTCAGTACCTGACATGATTGTCAGGTATTGTAATTTATATACAGTTAGTAGTTCTAGAAGGCTTGTGTGCAAAAAAACCGTTGTAAAAACTTAATTAGAGATGTCTAGTGCTGTTGACATTTTCTGAGTACAAAAATATAGTTTTTGGTTTTCCTAATGAGCTCATTTATGAACATGGTTCAACATGTGAGACGTTATGAACGCCCACTTCTGCGCACTGTGTGAGAAATTCACGGTACTGGTGGGAGGAGGGTGATATTGATTACAAAATATTCTACCCTTTTTATTCGTTATTATACCGAGCAGTCCTTAGTTTTCATTTATTTAATCGAAAACTGTTTTATATATAGGTACATATAAAATGAATTAAATTTACGATTTTTGTGCCGGTAAATTGTCGACCGATGTTGATTTTTTTAGCGCAAAAGTAATTTTAGGTCCTGTTGACATTATTTTATAGATTTTAAAGATGAATAGTGGATCTCCTCAACATAAAATAGGAACTGCTCATTAATTAAGATATTATCGAATCGGCATCATGTATAATGGTATAAATATTTAATTATATCATTATGCATTGACATTTATTTTGGAGCGAGTTTTAAAAACACGCAACAGTGTACAAACAATTTTTTTCTTTTCTATAGTAGGAGGCAACTCGTTTACCTTGGTCGCGAGCGTACAACGCTAATCACATGTGAACATTGTATTAAAATATAAACATTGTGGACTAAATGCTTGGTGGGCCTTTGTCATTTTTGTCCCTTTTCTCGATTGGGTTGAACGGTCCGCAGCACACAACCATTTGTTCATAACTTTCTCCATGATTGATATTTACTTTGAACGGACTTATTGGTTCCCTTCAAAAACTTTTTTTTATGTAGTAGGCTGACAATCGAGCAAGCGGTTCACCTGATGGTAAGTTTTTCGAAGGTGGTAGAGCCACGCAGCTGTTCCCGCTGCTGATTGGGCCGGCTCGAACCGGGTAATTACCACGACCT